>JASDQU011400392.1:38558-50341 GCA_032191745.1 Picea mariana | reverse complement strand
AAGAGTAGGAGGACATGTCTCGTGTTCCATATGCGAGTGCAGTTGGAAGTTTGATGTATGCAATGGTATGTACTATATCGGACATTACACATGCAATGGGAGTTTTGAGAAGGTATATGTCAAAACTAGGGAAGGAGCATTGGACAACAGTAAAAGGGGTTTTTGACTATTTGCGTGGCACTGCTAGCTATGGATTGTGCTACCAAGGAAGACTAGGATTGGACAGAGTGTTGGAAATACATGACTTTGTGGATGAATACTAGGCTAGATATCTGGATCATAGGATATCTACAAGTGGGTATGTGTTTAACCTGTTTGGAGGAGCAATCAATTAGATGAGAAAAAGACAATTTGTAGTGGCACTTTCAACTACAAAATTTGAATACATGGAAACCACTCATGCAAGAAAGGATGTAGTATGGTTACAAATATTGTGTTTAGGTATTGGGTTGGTACAACAAGCTGTAAGGATAGATTGTGACAATCAGAGTGAAATTTTTATGGTGAAGAACCTGAGTTATCATTCAAACACAAAGCATATTGATGTTCAATATCACTTCGTGAGAGACATGATTGAAGAAAATAAATTATTGTTTATGAAGGTGGAAAATTTGAAGAATTTTTTAGATTCATTAACAAAATCTGTGAGCACTGAGAAGTTCTCTTGGTGTAGTGGATCTATGGCCATTGCTTCCCTGGATTGTTGACTATGTAACTTTGTAACCCCCTGTATGCAAAGAAAACAACAAGTGGGAGAATGTTGGGTATGTGTTATATTATTTGCATGACTAGCTATAGTGTTTCCTCGGGAAACATGTCACATTTTTTGCCTCTTTTTTTGTGTCACCTCAATTTTCATGTCCATTGTTGGGCGATTTTTCAGCACATGGTTTTTTGCCAATGGTTTTCTATTGTCGGTTAAGGAATTAGGGTTGTTGACTAATATAGGTCATTGGGTTATGGTTTTGTATGCCATTGTCTCCTATATGTATATTGTATTTTAAATAATGTATGATGTGAATGAATATAGAATATGATGGTTTTCTCAGTTTGGGTTTCTAGGGGAAAAATCTCTATGTAATGTGTGTATTTTCCATTGTATCTTTTCTGTTCTTTTACTGAAAATATGTTTGCAGTAAATAATTTTACATGGTTAAAATATACAATGATATTTATCATTTTATTGCGATGAGTGTGTTTCAATGAACATGTTCATCATTTCCATAACATATTCATCGAAAATTTCCAGAAACAATGACCAGTGAAAGGGGCTAGCATTGAATTTTTTCAAACTATGCTTCTCCAGGTCATGGACATGATATGAGGAGGAACTATAAATGTCTTAAGGAATACAATATGATTTTAGGACTCCCAAAGCATGCATAGGGTCTAAAATCACCACATAGGCCCTATAAATGAAATCTTTGGACTATGTGTACTCATGAAAATGACACCATTACATGGTTGAAATTTGTCGAAATTATTCTTTAATTTGACCTTGTGGAGAGTGACCTATGAATGGGTCCAACATTGAAATTTTTTCAGTTTGTACTTATATGCACTGGAATTCGACATGGTTAAAGAATATGCATGTGTTAAAAGTAATGGAGGGTTTCAAGACTCAAATACGAGTCACACAAAGAATTCGACAATCAAACAAAAAAATTAGAAACTAACTGTGAAGGAGATGAAATTATCCATCATTATATTTGTCGTCATCATTATAAATGTATTGCGATGAGGCCATTTCATTGAACATGTACGTCATTTTTATAGCATCTTCAATGGAAATTTCCAGAAACAACGACCAGTGAAAGGGTTCAACATTGAATTTTTTCAAACTATTCTTCTCCAAGTCATGGACATGGTATGAGGAGAAACTATAAATGTCTTAAGGCATACAATTTTCTTTTAGGACTCCCAAACCATGTGTAAGGTATAAAACCACCACATAGGCCCTACAAATGAAATCTTTGGCCTATGTGTACTCATGATAATGGCACCATTACAAGGTTGTAATTTGTGGAAATTATTGTTTAATTTGATCTCGCTCATAGTGACCAGTGAATGGGGCCAACGTTGAAATTTTTCAGTTTGTGCTTGTATGCACTAAAATTTGACATGTTTATAGTAGATTCATGCGTTTAAGGTGTGAGAGTTTTTTGAGACTCAAATATGAGTTATAAAAATAAGTTGACAATCAAATGACACAATTAGAACCTAACTGTGAAGGATATGAAATTATCCATCATTGTATTTTTTATCATCGTTATCATCGTAATGCGGCGAGGACAAAAAAACATGGATTTGTTTTAATTGATACTATAGTATGGCATGGATGCCTAAGAAAAAACATTGCAAGAATATCATGATAAATTAATATGATGTAGATGTTATAGTTCATCTACATGATTGAATATTATCGAAAGGTGGAAATGATTCATGAATGCAATTTTGTCTCTTGGAAGGTTCAATAATATATATATAAAGTATTTTTTTTCAATGTATGTTGTATATTAAGTACTCTTCATATTAATTTTTGAGTAGTTTTGTAGTATTTAATACAAACTTGTAAGTTTCGGTTATTCTAACTTAGCGTAGAAAAAAATTAATATTAATTTTTAATTATTTTGAAAGAAAACAAATAGAATATGTTGTTGAAACCTAAAATATTATTAATTGTCCCTTGTGATAATTTAAAAAACCTCATATTCATGTGATGATACATTATGTTACATATGTTTTGCTTAGCAATTACAAATTCCAATGTTTTGTTTCATCTACATAACTTGTCATTCCATTTACTTAGACAGTCAAATCCATTAAATCTCTTAATAGAAACAAAATCTTCAATACTTGGTGTATTAAACTATATTAGTGTGATATTCTCACCCAACCCTCTTAGCCATGTGATGTGTATCCAATAAAACAACCATTAAAATTCCAAACCTTAAGAGACCATCTGACCATAATCACAATAGAGGAGATCTCCCATGTAGGACTAGAATTAATTAAATGCATGTGAAATGAAAAACAATGAAATGCAATGAAATATACAAGCACATAATCATATAAATTAATGGTAACGAAATTCCCATGAATAACTTTTCAAGTCTATATGTCAACCTAATTTTTCAATTTCTCTTTCACATCATTTATTTTTGTCAATTTGGATTGATCAATGGCTAGAAAGAGAGAGCCTAACATGAGAAGTGTAAAGCATGAACATGAAAGGGTGATAGAGTGAATTACACATGAGATAAAGTTGAGGGAAATGATTGTTTACTTTCTTGATGACAGGAAAATGATGTACCTTTACACTCCCCATAATGGTTTCATTTAAGGTTCATAATGTAAAACTAGACAAAATCTTGAGTTGACACTTTTCATCTTCCCCTTTGGTGATATCCCAACCCGTCTTATGTTCTACTGATCCATCCAATCCCATTGTATATTGACATTAATATTTTATACTTTTCAATCTTTTCTGACTTACCAAAATGAACCACTAAAAAGAGTCAATTCATAAAGTATTTCAACTACATGCTTAATCAATGGGTGATATAGACTTGGCCTTAACTCTGAAATAAAAATCTATACTAACATCTTTACACCATTTATTTGTGTGAGAATATAAACCTGTATGGTTGATGACCCCTTGAATTTCTTAAATTTCCAAGCCAAAAAGGTTATAAATAAATTAATTTTACTAAAAATTGAAAGGTAATATATTTATAAATAATTTAAATAATCCTTAACCAATTTTTTTTAGTTTAAAGGTGTTTCAGCCTGCATTGATTTCACCCATTTCATGCTTGATTAGAATCAACCTATCACACTATGAAATCCCTTCCAGGTTAGTTTCACATAATTTTCATGTGTAAATATAGTGTGATTAGACGTCCAGATCCATTTGAGGGACACATCTCATGTGAGAGATCCCATGAAGGACATACCCACAAGTGTCGCCGATTGATCTAAATATACACCATTACAAGGTTGTAATTTGTGGAAATTATTCTTTAATTTGTCCTCGTGCAAAGTGACCTGTGAATGCGGCCAGCGTTGAAATTTTTTCAGTTTCTACTTGTATGCACTTAAATTTGACATGGTTATAGTATATTCATGCGTTGATGGCATGGGAGGGTTTCAATACAAAGGAGAGACATTATTGTACATCATTTCTTATTTTTGGGATAATATCTTAAAACTTTGGCAAAAGTCGTGTCACCAAACTCTTCCAAGTCCGATTTGTGTAATTAGACTAGAATGTAAATTTCAAAATGCAAAAAGGACCTAATGGTTTTAAGTCAACTTAGAAATTTCACCTCTTAAACTAGAGGATTCTCGGATCTTAATTACCTTTTGAATTTTCTCAGATTTAAAGCAAGTAATATAATAATTACTCTCAAATTTAAAGCAAGTAAGATTGAAATTAATTACTCTCTTGTAAATGTGTAAGGAATTGAAATAATAATGTGATATGACTCAAAATATGGGAAATTAATTTTGATATTTGGATTCATTGTATATTTTTTAATATGGGACATTTTTTTCTAAAAGGGGCATTGGAGGAGACTTCCACAAGGAAAGGTGAGGGGATATGGGTTACCATGTACAATATGAGTTTTTACCATGTGGAGAACATGAAGGGCTTACCATGTACATGAGGTTCAAGTGAGAAATCCTCATTGTGTTGAGAGAAGCAAGCACACGATTACCTCCATGTTTGAGTGAACCACATTGGTGCATCCTCCATTGGATGGAATTCCACATTTGTAATATATAAGTCCTTTTTACTTTCATTTCTATTTAAATGAATATTAAGGAAGGAAATAGTATTCAATTAAATGAATAAATTGGATATCTATTCATTGTTATGTTATGATTTTGTAATGGACTAAGTTCTTTGATATTGTATTGCTACCATTATGTATTTTGTATGCTAAAAATACCATCAAATTAATAATATRTATGCATGTTTTCTCTTTCCTTGCAAAATAACTATATGTAAAGCATGAATTAATAAGAGATTCTAAACTAGGGAAAATGTTCCCTTACATTTTGGATATTTAGTATAAGAACTAGTTTGGTTCATTGTACATTTATGTGGCTATTGTCAATGCCATGCACCTTATAGATACTTTTGTGAACCTAAAATACACTATATTTAGCATTTAACATTTAAGAAACTTGGGCTCACATTATAGGGATTTTTTTCAAATCTTGAAACTTCCCAAAAGCATTTACATGCATTTCATGACGTGTTTCCACATTTTGGCTTGTTTCCAACCTAAAAATGATTTTTTTGGGGGGTCTTCCTTGAAACTTAGGCCCTATTAACCCCAAAATTTTCCCAAGAAAAATCCAATTGTTAAACTTAGCAATGTTCATCCCTAACCGTGCACATGAATAGAAGGCAATATTAGATCATATTTTAGGGACAATTTTCAAAGCGTATCTCCCTAAAAAATAGTATTTTCTTGAAATATTTTTAGGTACACTCCCTTCAAAGGAAGATTCTTACCCATTGAAATATCCAATGAGACAAGATTATTGTTGGTTTTTATCCCTCCTCATTGTTGTTTTCATAACCATTCCAAATTTTTGAGGTAAACATTAAGGTGTTGAATACGGGGAGCATCTAGAGGGACAAAAGGTACACTTGTGACATAGATATAAATAGTGTTTGGGAAGCAAAGAGGAAACTAGTTTGAATTTGTTTCATAAGGTAGCATTGAGGTTCCATTTCCTAGGATTATGGGTACTGTTCAAGGCCCTATGTTTGAGGAGTGAACCTATTCCCAATAGAGGGTGGATTTTCGAAGACCTTTCTAAATACATAACAAGAATAAGGGCATTCAAGACGATATGTTGTAACTAAAAATATTATATGCAAAGATATGGAAATAAGTTAATGTGGAGTAGGGTGCATGTGTTATTAACATATTTAGGGAATATTATTCCCCTTTTTTCACATTAATTATAAGAGTTGCAAGATGTAGATTTGAAGGAAGAATGAAATAAGATTTGGTTGTTGATTTGACAATATTTAATAATGATATATGGATCCCATTTCATGGTAGTAGTTTCACTCTTTGACAAGGAAATTATGTTGATTTCAAGGGAATCTGATAACAATTATGACAATTTGAGAGAATTTCTCTAAGGGATATTTTTTTCCCTATTTCATGTGTAGGATGGTAGTATATTTTTATGAAAAATTACACCTATTATGACATCTATCATGGTTGTTGACTTGAAAAAAATACGGCATCGTTGTCAAGGAGTAAATTCCAACTTCTTAATCAATAACTTAAAGGCTACATGACATATTGGTGAGTAGTACATTTTGAATATTTGTGGTGAAACCTCATTCCTTTTAAATTTGAATGACAGGAAACTTAGATTTGTGAGTGAGAAGAAGAAATGGTATTAAAGACAAACAAGGTCTAATGTCTCACTTGACAAATCCACTATGAGGGATCTAGCAACATGGATCAATGATAAATCCATGGAGTCCACCTAGATATGCATGAAATAAGATGATGGTAAATTAACTCGATGGTTCCATCATATATATTTAATGAAGGAAATCATGTAGTATTTGTTTGACACACTTGACAAGATTGAAGGAGGTCAAAAAGGTGAGGATTTCAAGCATAACTCATTGACTCTCTGCAATATGTTTTTTTAAAATTTTAGAGAATATTCAACATGTTGTCTATGAATATTTGAATGAACCTAAGAATCAGTACCATTCTTTGTGATGAAATCCCTTCAAGAAGAGCATCCCCTAAAGATCATGCTACAAGATGAAGGGCATCTTGATTCAATAATAATTTCTCAATCCAATCCCATTGTAGTATCTACTTTTGAGATTGATCGTTACCTAGAGTTGGGATATTAAATTGACCCTATTAAACATTATATGGAGGATCTATTTTAGAGCTATACATAGAAGATCAATCTTGGTCTTCATGTTTTGTCTTTGACCCATAATCATCTAGGTCATGATTTACAAACAACCTTAGGTTTTCCCCATCTATGAAGGTATACATAACCTAACCCCCTATGTATTTGAACCTATGACCTCTAAGGAGTATACACATGTTCTTAACCATTAGTCCCACTATACAATATTTCTTCATTATTATAATATATTTATTTTTTTATGATATAATATGATGATGATGATGATCAAATTTTAAGGTCACGACCAATCCATACACCAAATAGGTGTATGAGCCCCCCATGTGTATGGGATAAGGGTGTTGATATTATGGTATCTTTAGGAGGTATTAATCTCTATGTGTAACCTTTTACTGGAATAGATTATTCCAGAAGTAAGAGAAGCCCTAAACAGATGTGTAAAAACCCTAGAAGACAAGTCGGCTTAGTAGAATAAATAATATCAATGAATTGTATTCCAGAAAGACAACTCGGCCCAAATAGGTGACAAGAACCATTATAAATAGGAGTTTCTATATCTCATTTGTACAGACTCACTTCACTCACTCTCTCAACAAAGTATAACACAAGTTTGGAGCTGTAGTTGTTGTTAGAACGTTGGCTTAGGTTGATGGACAATTGGTATGGATTGATGGTTTCCATTGATGTCAACCATTGGAGAGTGATATTGCTTATTGATGTCAACCCTTATTGATTGATTTCAACCCTTGAACAAAGTCCGATAGCACAAAGGTTTGGGTAATGGACCCAAATTTGTTTGATGGATAATTGTATGAGTTTTGATACATTTGAAGGTAAGCCTATTCTATATGGATACTACATGTCATTTAATTTTTGGTGGTATGTGAAATGTCACATAACTCCTCACGGTTAGAGAGTTATGGCCATGAGAAGTTGGAGAACCCAAGTTTGGGTAATGGACCCAAGTTTGTTTGATGCATAATGGTATGAGTTTTGATATATTTTCAAGAAAGAATATTCTAGATGGATAGTACATTTCATTCCATTTCCAGTGGTATGTGGAACGTCACATAACTCCTCACGATTAGAGAGTTACGGCCATGTAAAGTTGGAGAACCCTCATGAGTCATCTAGAAGCCCCAAAAGGTCAAAGTAGTCAAAGTGGTTTAAGAGATTTTAGAGGGTAAATAATAAAGTGAAGTGATGAGTGTACTATAAGTCAAAGTGAATACAAAAGAAATTATTTAAATAATAAAGTTAATGGAGAAATTAGAAGTGGGTTAACCCTAAAATAAGGAAAGTGGGTTAAGATGGTTAAAAGGTAACCCCTTGAGGAAGCTACATGAGAGTATAAATAAGAGGCAAGACTCTCTCATTTTAATCACACTTGATCATATTGAATATCTACAGGTTACTGAGGTAACCAAAGTATTTCTAAGCTGAATTTCAGAGGTATGGTGAGGTAAAGAAGGCCGAAATTCAAGGGAGGATAAATTCTTTTGATGATGCTTTCTAAGGTATGTTATTTACAAGTCATCTCACCATTTTTGCAATAAAGTTTTTTCTATAATGATACAGATCGTGAAATTGGGATTCCATTGAGGAAACTTATCCAATTAGTTGTGATACAAATTTCATCTTGTGGGTCATTGTATTTTTTGAGTTACACGCCGTGGAAAATAGGGTTTGTGGCTAGTCCTGAAATTAGTCTAAAACAAGTGTTTCGGGTAAAAATGTCATAAATTCTTCATAACAGATCCAAATTCAGTAAGACAAAATGTATTGTTTAGAGTACAGTCTGTAGTATTCTTTGTACAATTTTCAGATCCATACAACAAGTATTCTGTGCAGGGAACGCTCTACAAGGTCGCTCTCTAGAATAATCCAAAATTCAATAAGGTATGGCATTTTTCCTATAACTCCTTTTCTAAGAGGATCCAAGTAGTGAAGTCTGGAGGAATTTCATAAAACACACCGAAGAACATTGTGTACTATTTTCAGATCTTTATTTATTACATGTACATAGTTATGATTATTTCAATTTAGGGTTGTGACTAATCCAAAACTAGTCATGTGAGACTAAAGTGAAGTTTGATGAAAATGCTAGTCTCTTGTTGTTAAACTTAAGAAAGTTTTTCATGTATGTGATCATATACACTAGGTCTATTACAGAGTTACAAATCAGATTTGGATGATGAAATTTATAAGGGCTTTTGGTTGAGGTACATGTTGGGTACATGGTTGATACAAGTAGTTGATGAGTTGGCACATACATGAGGTGTATTGTTGACGATGTTGGTACATCTTGATGAGTCATAGTTGATGAGTAGTTGATACATGATTGGTACATACTTGGTACATTGTTGGAGGCACTTTTTAGTAGTATTGTTGACACATGGTTTATTGATGATGTAGCATACTTGTATTGGTATATTATTAGAAGCACATACTGATCTTGGTGGTGATTATGAGTTGTTGTGTTATGCTTGGTCGATGCACATATTTGAGAGTTGTCTTGGTGATTGATATTGGTGAGTAGATCTGATTTGGTTGATAATATTGATGAAACACGTTGTTTTGATAGGTTGTTTGGACAGGTTGTTGTGACATGTTAGTTGTATAGGTTTGGTGCATGGTTGATACACTTGTTCATGGTACAGGTTGAGGTACAGGTTAGTGCATGGTTGATGCACTTGTTTATGGTACAGGTTGATTACATGTTGTTTGGTATAGGTTGGTGCATGGTTGATGCACTTGTTTATGGTACAGGTTGATTACAGGTTGATGTACAGGTTGATGCATGGTTGATGCATGGTTCAAGTTATTGGTATAGGTTGTTTGGTTCAGGTTGATTGGAACATATTTACAATAGTATATCTCACAGTGATAGTGTGACAATGGATCCATATTTCTACTTCTACGCCAGGGCGGTTAGACGGGGCAAGGATAGGTGGTTGTAGCCACCTTCCGGTTGTAGATGGAGAACATAGAGGGTTGTAGCCTTCTTCTGGTTGTAGCCAGATAATTGGGGAGTTGGAGCTTCCCTCAGGTTGTAGCCTAAGNGGTTGTATCCTGAGAAGCCAGGGGGTTGGATCCTCCTTCTAGTTACAGCTAGAAAAAAAAGGAAGTTGGTGATTCCAATGAATGTAATTCTTAAAGACATATAAGAAATACCATTATGTGGTTTTCTCCTACTTTTGGTTTCCATGTAAAACACTGGTGTACTGTGTATGTGTGTGATTGCTCATTTGTTCATTGTTTATTTACTCTGCTACTATTGGATGATAATGCTACATTGATATAACACCTGCATTTTATCATGAATAATGATTAAATTTATCTATTACTGATTCACCCCTTGTTGGCATAGGGGCAGACCCAGGGTTCAATGATTCAACAACGCACCAAAAAAACCCTAACTACCATCCCTTTCGACAACACTTGCGAAGCAGGTGAAGTCTTACCCGAGGTAGAGACAGGGGGTTACATGACTCAAGTGTCTGTAACCAAGCTGGGACACATATCTGTGATTATAACACTTCACAAAGTAATTAGAAGATAACATGCTTTAGCTTATCAACTTCATTCACATCGCAGGACAAACCCTAAGGATAGATCGACGTAGTAACTAGACAAAATACACATCGCACTTAGCATCATAAGTTGGATATAGCACATTCAACATATATAAAGCACTAAATATTCATAGATCTATCTATAATACATAACAATCAGTTCACTAAGCAGATTCACAACATAAACATCATAGCACAAAGAAAACCATCATGAAATGACATACGTGGTTCACCCCAGTGTGGGGCTACGTCCACCAACTACTTCTTCTTTTTTAGGCTTCAATCTCTTACATTCATTTTCTCCTGTGCACCAAGACACAGAGCCAAGCTTCACACCGGACATGTGATCTGTTCACTAAGGACCAGATCCACCTCCCCAAAATCAGGTCAAGGCACAAAGCCGACTCCTCTATCAATCACAGAGCCTTACATACATGTTCTGTTGCACAAAGCAACTTAGAACTACTTGCCTCTTGCACTTAGCCAATTAAAACCTCTTCTACCACTACATTACATTCTTATTTATACTTTTACATCACTTACAAAAAGGCCTAATCATGGGTAGATCCATTGGCCGACATCTCATAACCCGTTACAAAACCCTAAGAACCCCATGTTGGGTCCACAAAGCCCACAAAACAAGTGAGATCTGCAATCTCAACTCTTCCCGGGCGCTCCATCTTTGATCACTGGGTTGAACTTCAAAAAGTGGTCAAACATGACCAATGTTTCCTTAAAACTTGGTCGAGGGCCAACAGGCCCCCAACACTCACCTGTGACGCATCCCGAGTCACTTAGATATGGGCAGTGCTACTTCGAAGGCCTTGAGCTTAGCTCGATCTGACTCGAGCTGACTTGAGTTATTTCTTTGCCTGAGCTTCCTGCTCAACAAACTCCTGGATCATGTTCTCTATAATAGGCCCTCCCATGCATTGTTCCACTATCGCAACCACTTGGTCTAGTTGCGAACCTTGTCCTTTGATTTCTTCAAACACCAGTCAAGCTTCCTCCCGCACCAGTTGTAGTCTCTGTGTGATTTCCATTACTCTGCCCTGGATGGAAGTAATTTGCTATTGGAATACACACTATTCTTGTGCTCTCTTCATTCTCTCGACTACTGTGAGTGCCTTCATCTGCGCTTGAACTGTCAGTGCCTACTTCCGTGCCTCCTGTAGCCGTGGTTCTAAATTTTTAAGCCTTGGATATTTCGTGAGGCATTCATAGGTCTGTGTGCTTCTGTCACTCAACTGTTTACATTCTGAGGTGAGAGTTCTG
>JASDQU011400392.1:0-10901 GCA_032191745.1 Picea mariana | reverse complement strand
AAAGGAAAGGATCTATCATTTATTGCCTACACAGATGCAGATTGGGCAGGTTGCATTGATGACCAATGAAACACCAGTGGAGAAACGTTCTACTTGGGTGAGTGTTTAGTATCTTGTCTAAGAAAGAAACAATCATCATTATCCTTATCTACATCAGAGGCAGAGTATATTGCAGCAGAATCATGTTGTACACAGGTTCTATGGATGAAACAAACTTTGATAGATATATAGTTTGAGTATGATGAGCCCATTCCAATCTATTGTGATAATACAAGCGCCATTAGTATCTCAAAGAACTTGGTCATGCACTCCAAGACGAAGCACATTCCAATCAAGTATCACTTTCTACATGAACAGGTTGCAGAGAATAACATCAAAGTTGAATATGTGGGCACACAACAACAAGTGGCAGACATCTTTACAAAACTGCTTCAATGGGAAGCCTTTGAGTAAATAATAAAGTGAAGTGATGAGTGTACTATAATTCAAAGTGAATACAAAATAAATTATTTAAATAATAAATTTAATGGATAAATTAGAAGTGGGTTAACCCTAAAATAAAGAAAATGGGTTAAGATGGTTAAAAGGTAACCCCTTGAGGAAGCTACATGAAAGTATAAATAAGAGGCAAGACTCTCTAATTTTAATCACACTTGAGCATATTGAATATCTACAGGTGATTGAGGTAACCAAAGGATATCTAAGCCGGATTTTAGAGGGAAGTTGAAGTAAATAAGGCCAAAATTCAAGGGAGGACAAATTCTTTTGATGATGTTGTCTAAGGTATGTTATTTACAGGTCATCTCACCCTTTTCACAATAAATTGTTTTCTAGAATGATTCGGACCATGAAATTGGGAGGCCATTGAGGAAACATATCCAAGTAGTTGTGATACAAATTTCAGCTTGTGGGTCTTTGTATTTTTCTAGTTACATGCCGTGGAAAATAGGGTTTGTGGCTAGTCCTGAAAATAGTCTAAAACAAATGTTTCGGGTAAAAACGTCATAACTTCTTCATAACAGATCCAAATTCTGCAAGACAAAATGTATTGGTTAGAGTATAGTCTGTAGTATTATGTGTACAACTTTTAGATCCATACAACAAATATTCTGTGTGGGGCACGCTCCACAAGTTCACTCTCTAGAATAAGCCATAATTAAATAAGGTATGCCATTTTTTCTATAAATCCTTTTCTGAGAGGATCCAAGTAGTGAATTCTAGAGGAATTGCATAAAATACACTGAAGAACATTGTGTACTATTTTCAGATATTTATTCATTACAGGTACATAGTTATAATTATTTCGAGTTAGGGTTGTTGACTAATCCAAAACTAGTCATGTGAGACTAAAGTAAAGTTTGATGAAAATGCTAGTCTCTTGTTGTTAAAGTTAAGGAAGGTTTGCAGGTATGTGATCATATACACCAGGTATATTACAGAGTTAGAAATCAGATTTGGATGATGAAATTGATAAGGGATTTTGGTTGAGGTACATGTTCATTACATGGTTGAGACAAGTAGTTGATTTGTTGGCACATACATGAGGTGTATAGTTGATGATGTTGGTACATATTGATGAGTCATAGTTGATGAGTAGTTGATACATGATTGGTACATGGTTGGAGGCACTTGTTAGTAGTATTGTTGACACATGGTTTATGGATGATGTAGCATTCTTGTATTGGTATATTATTAAAGGCACATATTGATCTTGGTGATCATTATGAGTTGTTGTGTTATGCTTGGTTGATGCACATCTTTGAGAGTTGTCTTGGTGATTGATTTTGGTGAGTAGATTTGATTTGGTTGATAAGATTGATGAGACAAGTTTCTGTGATAGGTTGTTTGGACATGTTATTTGTATAGGTTTGGTGCATGGTTGATGCACTTGTTCATCGTACATGTTGAGGTACATGTTGGTGCATGGTTGATGCACTTGTTTATGGTACAGGTTGATTACATGTTGTTTGGTACAGGTTGGTGCACTTGTTTATGGTACAGGTTGATTACAAGTTGAGGTACATGTTGCTGCATGGTTCAGATTATTGGTACATGTTGTTTGGTGCAGGTTGATTGGTACAGGTTTACAATAGTAAATATCGCAATGATAGTGTGACAGTGGTTCCATCATTCTACTTCTACGTCAAGGTGGTTGGACGGGGCAAGGACGGGTGGTTTTAGCCACCTTCCGGTTGTAGCTGGAGAACATAGGGGGTTGTATCCTCCTTCTGGTTGTAGCCAGATAATTGGGGAGTTGGAGGTTCCCTCATGTTGTAGCCTGAGAAACTAGGGGGTTGTAGCCTTCTTCTGGTTGTTGCCAGAGAATTGGGGATTTGGAGCTTCCTTCAGGTTGTAGCCTGAGAAACTAGGGGGTTGGAGCTTGCTTCCAATGGCAGCTGGAAAACAAAGGAAGTTGGTGCTTCCAATGAATGTAATTCTTAAAGACATATAAGAAAAAACATTTTGTGGTTTTCTCCCACTTTGGGTTTCCACGTAAAACATTGGTGTATTGTGTATGTGTGTGATTGATCATTTGGTCATTGTTTATTTACTCTGCAACTATTGTATGATAATGCTACATTGATATAACACTTGCATTTTATGGTGAAAAATGATTAAATTGCTTTATTATTGATTCACCCCCCCTCATTAATCCAACAGTTGCAAGAAATGATGGGGTCTCTTTCTCGGCGCTATCTAGCCTAAGATATACGCCCTACCTTCTAGTTTTTCTTGGTGGTATTCTTGGTGACATATTGGATTATTTTGGTGGATTTCTTGAAGGTGCAAATTTGTAGAAGAAGTTCAACTGCAGCTGTGTAGTTGAGTATTGTTCTTGTTCTGTGGTTGTGGAGACTCTCTCTCTTGTGCACTACCCTTGGAGGAGGTGTGATACCCTTGTCTTGTGTTGTTATTGTAGTTGTATGGTGTTTTCTGGTTCCATCTCGTGTTGTTGTTGCATCTAGGGTTTATATGTTGGTTCTAGTGTGGCTTTCTAGAATCATTCTATATAGAAAAGGTTAAGGTGCTCAGAGGTGGTTGCATGCCTATGGTTGGGTGACAATAGTGATATTGTCTATGGAAAAATTGAGAACATCGAATGTTTTAACAGGTTATGGGACCACATTACCTTTAGAACATTCTAACCACTGGCAGGTAGATCAACAATTCTTTATCAAGCTCATTGTAGCACCAGTTGCAGCTGCAACTAGGGTTACTAATTTTGCAGCTGCAACAAACCCTAACCTAAATTATTGGGCACTTTCAGTAAAGAGTTGGACCTAATTTTTGGGTATTCTAGTGCACCCTAGCCTAGCACAACCTCTGGTGCTATCAACCAACAAAAACATCAAGTTAGATTTTTTGGTCAAAGTCAAAGTCAAAGGTTGACCTTTGGTCAAAATTGATTATGTGGTCAAAGTTGAAGTTTCAGGGTTTCTATCTTGTTATAGTCATTGAACCTTTTTTATTTAGTTTCTAACCTCTTCTTGTCAAGATGGTGTCTAGTTTCAATTTAGAAGACAAGCTGAACTGCTACACATTTCAAAGGTATGCACTTGTATATGCTTTTCAAGTTATATATTTCAACAAACCATGAGTGTGTTTGTAGGGGATGTACAAGAGACCTTGTCCAAGCAGTGATCTTGGATTTAGTACATTCGTAGGAACAAGTGAAACCTTCCTAGTAGTTGAGGCTCTAGGTTCCAGGTTTGATTGACCAAATTGTTAAGTTTCAATTTGCACATATCAAGTTTGATTGTTTCTACAATACAAGTGAACACTATAGTTGTGACACCAATCTTTGAAAGGTTTTATTACTACTAAGTATACTTGGTTGCATGTAAGTATTATTGATATAGATGTTTATTGCACTTGTTTGCAAAATGAACTAACCTCTCTTCTAGGATACATTTCTTGTTCTTCTCTCGGGAAGGTCACCTTGGTAACTCTATGATGACTACCATCCTTGCTACCATAGATATGTTCTTATGAAAATGTTAATGGAAATATTTTTTCTCTTATTATTCCTATTCTGAGAAGGTCACAGGTGATAGCTATGAGAAGGAGATATAGTGACAATTGCAAACATGGAGAAAACTACTCCATAAAGCGGTGAGGCAGTTGATCTCACCAAGTACCAATTCTAAAGGAAGCATGTGAAGAGAAAGGATTTTTCGACATCGTTCACTTAGATGTGTGTGGACCAATGTCAAACTCCTCACTAAGCAGAAAGTTTAGGATTAGAAGGGAGCTAATTTTCCCACATAATCCTCAACAGAATTGTGTGGCAGAAAGAAATAACCAATCCATTGAATAATATGTTAAGGAAATGATGAATGAACAAAATCTATCCATGTTTCTATGGGGAGGAAGAAGCTATGACTATCGTATATGGTCAGAATAGAAGTCATCATCGTATATTGAAGAACATGACTCCAGAAGAAGCTTTCTCTGAAAATAATCCAAGTGTTCAACACTTGAGGATATTTGGTTGTCCTGTCTATATTCATGTTCCCAATGAAAAAATAAAGAAGTTGGAATATTCAAGAAAGAAGGGCATATTCGTTGAATATAGTGAGTCATGAAAAGATTACAAAATGTATGTTCCAGGTAAAAACAACGTTGGAATCAACAGAGATGTGACTTCTGATGAAAATATTTCCTTAAGGAAATCTATAGAAAATTCCATGGATTCCAATGATGAAGAAGAACCTTCCACCTTTGAATAAGTCAAGAAGAAATAATGGAAGGAAGATATGATGGAAGAATATCAATCCACCATGAAAAATGATGTATGGTAAGTTATGCCTAGACCTGAAGGAAAGTCTTTAGTCACTTCAAAATGGGTTTACAAGATAAAGAATGAAGTAGATGGGAGTATCGTGGTTAGAAGGTTCTCCCAGCAGGAGGGAAAAGACTATGAGGAAATATTTTCTCCAGTTTCCATATACACCTCTATTAGAGCCATCATACTTCTTGCAACATCCATGGGTTGGATTTTACATCAGATAGATGTAAAAACCACTTCTCTCAATGAATTAATTGAGGAAGAAGTATACATAGAGAAACCTGAACGTTTTGAGGTACATCAGAGAGAAACCCATGTATGCAGATTAAAGAAGGCCTTGTATGGACTCAAGGAAGCTCCAAGAGCTTGGTACAGAGCCTCTCATTATCCAATTTTATAGGGAGTTATCCTTTGAATTCAACATGAAGGATCTTGGTCTCATTCATTAATATTTGGGATTAGAAGTATGGCATAAGCGTGGTGAAATCTTCTTGGGGAAAGGGATGYATGTTGTAAATATTGTTCAAAAGTTTGGGATGATGGATTTGAAATCCATGGAAACTCCCATGGTGACAGATCTAAAGAAGATAAGAGACTCCGAGACTCGTCCCTATACTGACAGTTGATTGGATCATTGATGTATTTTGTGAATACCYRGTYARACATTTGCTTTGMTGTGAACACGTTGAGCCAGTTCCAGGTGAAACCTAGACACGCAAATTGGATAGTTGTAAAGAAAATTTTGAGATATMTTCATGGGATGCTAAATTATGGTTAGAGATATGCCTCAAATAGTGGCATACAACTGCATGGATTTACTGATTCAGATTGGGCAGGGAGTGCAGATGGAAAAAATAGTACTTATGGTGTATGTTTTAGTTTGTGCTATGTTATGATATCATGGGATAGCAAGAAACAAAAGTCTCTTTTACTCAACACTGCAGAAGCAAAGTATATTGCAACTTTTGATGCTTGTCGATAGCAGTATGACTTCGTAAGATGATTTCTGGACTATTTGATCATGTTTTGGATTTAACCGTGATATATTATGATAATAAGAGTTGTGTGAAGCTTTTAGAGAACCTCATGTTCCATGACAGGTCAAATCACATTTAGATCAAGTACTATTTTATCCTTGATAAAGTCTAGAAGGGAGAAGTGATTCTGCAGTACATCTCCATCGATGAGAAGGAAACTGATATTTTGATAAAAACTCTATCCAAGATAAATTTTACATACTTGAGGGACAAGCTGGGACTTATGGAGATACCCTCCTTTGGTTGAAAAGGAGAAGATGACTTTCTCGGTTGGGAGGGAGTGATGATATATCATGGACTGACATTTTTTGTTGAAAATGGTCCAGGACTGACATTCTCTTGTGGCACAGATGGTGACCTGATCAAGATGAATGGTCCACCCCATATGGCACGGATGGTGACTAGATTATGGAGGTTGGTACAATACTGACACGATATAATGGAATTTCCCCTATGGAGAATGGTCCAGGTTGGATGGAGTGTTGATATATGGCATCATGGATAGTTAATGTGCCAATGGACGAACATTCTCTAGGTGGATAATGGTCTAGACATAATAGATTGTTGATGTATCATGGACAAATATTCTCCTGGGGATTTTCCTAGACAAGTAGAATGGTCGAGGACGTCAAATATTCTCCTGGGGATTTTCCCAGACATGTAGAATGGTCTGTCTCCCTGAGTTCACAATAGTGACCACAGTGGGGATATTGGTACAACAGAGACATTTTTCTTGATTTCAAAGTACTGTTTAGAGGGAGGAAAATGGTCCAAGATAAGCATTCTTACTGAGTTCACAGTAGTGACTAGAGTGGAAAAATGATCCTTGTCTCGCATGGTGTGGCTTTCAACATCTGTTGGGACAATAATTCTTTCTGTGTCACAGGAAGTGACCAGGATAGGAAGAATGGTACCTATATCACTATGTTCAGTGAGTGACTTATGCGAGACACTCTGTTGAGTGCACTAAGTCCAACACATGACTTATTCAACATCATGCCTGATTACTCAGATAGAGTATGGTGTTGAGAGATGATGCAAAAAGTGATATATTTGGATCCTAGGATGCTACTAGATGATACTGATAGTGATGATGATGCTTGTGAATTGATCTGCGTGAACATGAGATAGCTTGTGTGTCTATGATGATGCTACCTATAGAATGGTATGAAAGACTATGTGAGTCTTTCCCATACCATGCGAAATGGATGGATGTGTTTGAGACCATTACAGTTAATACCTCCCTAGCTAGGAGGGAGTGTTGATATTATGGTAGTTGTGGGAGGTATTAAACTCTATGTGTAACCTTTGACTAGAATAGAATATTCCAGAAGCAAGAGAAACACTAAAAAGATGTTTAAAAATCCTATAACACAAGTCGACTCAGTAGAATAAATAATATCAATGTATTATCTTCCAAAAAGACAAGTTGGCCGAGATAGGTGACAAGAACCACTATAAATAGGAGGTGCTCTATCTCATTTGTACATGCTCACTTCACTCACTCTCTTAGCAAAGTATATCGCAAGTTTGGAGTTTCAGTTGCAAGAAAGGAAGGTGCATCTTATGGGGTGATTCTCGGTCTCTCTCTCTAGCTCTATCTATCGTAATATATGTGCCCTACCTTCTAGTATCTCTTGGTGGTATACTTGGTGATATCTTGGAGTAATTTGGTGGATTTATTGAAAGTGAAAATTTTGGGAAGATGTGCAACTACATCTATTGCAGTTGAGTATTGTTCTTGTTCTGTGGTTGTGGAGACTCTCTCTCTTGTGAGCTACCCTTGGGGGAGGTGCACTCTTTTTGTCTTGTGTTGTCGTTGCAGTTTGATGGTGTTTTCTGGTTCCATCTCATGCTATTGTTGTAGCTAGGGTTTATCTGTTGGTTCTAGTGTGGCTTTCTGGAATCATTCTATCTAGAAAAGGTTGAAGTTCTTGGGGGTGGTTGCATGCCTATGATTGGATGACAATAGTGATATTGTGTATGGTAAAACGAGCACATCAGATATTTTAACCAAGGGACCCACTCCGTGCAACAATTTGATTGTTAATGTCTATAGTATGCATACCCTAGCCCCCTCTATATTTGAGTGTGTGACTTCTTACGAGGAAACACATGTTATTAACAAAAGTTTATTAAATATTTGATGTACGTAATTTATATAAAATATAATTTATATTATATATAGTTTATATAATTTACAATATATAAATTATATATTATATAAATATATAATATATTATATAAACTATATATTATATAAATTATATAATATATAATTTATATAATTTATATACAAACAAAAATAGAATTTGTAATCCCTCACCCCCCTCTAGATTTGAGTATTAACAATAGTTTATTAAATATTTAATATATGTAACTTCTATAAAATCTAATTTTTATAATTTACATTATATAAATTATATATTACATAAATATACAATATACAATTTATATACTATATAAATATAATTTATAAGATTTATGTATTATATTAATTATATAATATATAAATATATATATAAACAAAAATAGAATTCGTAATCCCTCACCCACGCGTGGATAATCTCCCCATTGTTCGAATTACCTCACCTTCACATGACTGAGAGTGCATTCCATTCCTGGAGTGAGAGATCGAGGAGAATAATCTCACCTCCCCGTGATAGAGTGCCCTTGCTGGAGAAATAGAAGAGAATAACCTTACCTCCTCGCGATTGAGAGTGCCCTTGCTGGAGCGACAAAGGAGGAGCGAGCTTCCGACAAAAAATGACATCACTAGTCGTTTCTGGAGTGATGGAGGAGGAGTGACTGAGAGTGCCCTTGCTAGAGTGACATAGGAGGAGCGACAAATTAGGCCCTTTCTCGAGTGACAAAGGAGAGCCCACCTTGACCAAGAATGATGCCAAAATCAGTAAGTTATGGAAATCCTTTAAAACCCCAAATTAAGAATTGAATCTCCTCCAAGGTTTTGTTAATCCTGTTAACCAATTTGAGAAAGATAATCTCTTCTGGAAGCCCTAAAAATTTACTCCGTTGGTCATCCACTTTCTCAACTAGAGGTTAGTATGATTTGATTTCTTTGGCCTTTATTTCCAAGAGCCCAGGACAGATGATTTTGGATAATAGGGGCAATGGATTTTCATAAACACCAAATTGAATATCCAATGATCTTAATAATTGGACTGTCTGGGATTTTAATCATGCTAGATTGAAAGTGATTTTTGTGCATAATAAATTTCCAGCATTCCCTTCCTTTGGATACCGGTCACCATAGAATTTTGGCTCCCAATGCTAGGTTCATGAGTAAGGGATATTTTGCATCTAATCCTCCTCTCTCTTATGCCACGCTCATTATAATCCAATTTAAAAGATGATATTTTTTGTTTTTGTATTCCTCTCTTACCATAGAAATTTATGGATATCTCTCCCAATATGTTGCATGATTCTAATCGATGCTAGAAAATAATATCCTTAAGAAAAAAGTAGGGTTGATAGAACAAACTTTATCAAAACCACTCTACCTACTAGATTTAACCACTATGAGCTCCATTGTTGCATCTTATTTTTTATTTATTTTTAGAATAGATTTCTAGTCATTTACCTCTGGGAACTTGGAAACTATAGTAATTCCCAAATATTTGAACATACCATTGAGGAACCATAGGGAACTCTAGAATTCTAGTTATATTTTGCAACAACCTTGGAGAAGAATTCCAACCATACCTTTTTTTTCTCCTTATTGATCTTTGCTCCTAACACATCTATGAAATGACTTAAGACCTGCTTGAATTGGTAAGTTATTGTGACCAAGGCACCCCCCATAAACAATGTGTCATCATCAAACTAAGAGTGGATCGATTAGTTGGCTCCCTGGAAAATCAATATACCCTTCAAGTTTCCAATAATTCTCTCTTTCTCCCACCTTTTTCTAAAAGATTCAACCGTGAGAATGTTGAAGAGCGGAGACAAAGGGAGGCCTTGTCTCATCCCTCTCATACTCTAAAAAAGGAGGTCAACCTACCATTTACCTATGATGTTATCCATGGCCATCCAATGCATGCTTTAACAAAGTGAATAAAAGTTTTTGTAAGACAACCAAAACAAATGATTAATATAACTGATTAGAAACATTGGCCATGAGTATTTTTATGATCATCCCCTTTTCATTATTTGTAATGTACCTTAAATTTCCCAAATATTTTTTTTTTTTTTTAGGGGACATTAAAGTTCCTTGACTCTCCAACATTGGTTGTAGCATAGAGATAATCCATTAAATAAATATCTTATTCCTTTAAAGTATGCATCACAATTTACTTCTTTTTCATTATCCCCCTTACAGACCGAAGGGGATTTACATTCCACTTATCTCTGACTGTTATATTTCATTAAAGTGTCGTTTATTGGATCATAAAACACACACTTAGGTTTGAATTTATCGACCATCTTGTTAGCCTTTAACTAATATTTTCACAGGTCGATCGAGTGGGTTGTAAGTACAGAGAAAAACCAAGTGCAACGTAACAACTAGAATATTCCATTTCAAACTCGGAATGGTAGGAACAGACAGATCAACAAGACAACGATGAAGCACTAGCAGGCACCCAAATTGATGGTTTTCATGCGTTCAGAGCATCGAAGTCACACAAATATTAAAGAATAGACAGTAAATCCAAGAGCCTGCCATGTCAACCAGGTTCGTACTATCCTAAAAGATTCCCAACGTAACACTCATAAACTTCCGAAGCCCGAACACCCGAAGTCCCAAAGTGAAATCTAGACCGGTCATCGGCGAGGACGCGTGGAGGCAGATTCTTCACTTCAGATACTTAACATTTCAAAATATTTTCTAGCGCATCACGCATAAACTTCCAAAGTCCAAACACTCGAAGTCCTTGTTGGAAGATTGGTTGTTGTCATTGATGCCAACCCTAGTTATGGGTTTTGGACCGCAAGATTGATGAAGGTATTTGGACATGAAGGAAAATACACATGCAGATACAACACCCATGGATGGATAGTATACATCATTTTGTTTCCGATGGTATGTGGCACGTCACGTGGATCCTTATGGTTGA
>JASDQU011400390.1:46213-60628 GCA_032191745.1 Picea mariana | reverse complement strand
AAAGTGAATTTGAACTTTGAATCCCAGGCCCTCTTATTGTCTTCCAATAATCTTTTAATGAGTTTGATTAGACTTTTATTGGAAGATTCTGCCAATCCATTTCCTTGAGGATAATAGGGAGTGGATTGAATTAGTGAAATCTCGAACTACTCACAGAACGTAACCAGAGGCTCAGACTTGAAAGAAGCAACATTATCAGTGACAATTCTGTTGGGACAGCCAAATTTGGCTATGATATCCTCCAAGAAGATGATAATTACCTTGTGCGAAGCAGTCCTGGTGGGGGCAGCTTCTATCCACTTGGTGAAATAGTCTGTTGCAGTCAGGATCCATCTATTTTGGCCACTTGAAGGAGGATGAATTTCCCCAATGAAGTCCAACCCCCACTGTTGAAAGGGTGTTGAAGATACTACAGGCATTAGTGGCAGAGATTTGAGTTGCTTCTTTCCTGAGAATCTTTGGCATTTGATGCAAGCTTTGACTTCTCTGTAGACATCAGTGAATAAGGTGGCCCAGTAGTACCCAGCCCTGAGAATTTTGTGGGTTGTGGTCTTCCAAAAATGATTCCCTCCACAAAGGTCGTTGTGGAAATCAAACATAGCTTTCTGGGCTTCCTGTGGATTCAAACACCTTAGAAACACCCCTAGAGGGTTTCTCTAGTGCAAGACTTGGTCAATAAGGCAATATATGACCGCCTTGAGCTTTAAATCTCTTGCCTTTCTTTTTCCCACTCCATCAGGAGGCTTCAAATCTTGCAGAAAGTACAAAATGTCTCTGTACCAGGTGCATTATGCTAGTGATAAGCCACCCTGAGAGTTTTTACTGGGCGACTCAGCTTGTTGATTTACTGAAAAAGCGTTGATGAAGCTAACCCCCAAGGCCTTGCAATTGGATTCAGCCAGCAGCTTGGATAAACCACGCCCTTTTACCAACTTGGTGGGCTCTATCTCCAGGTCAAACTCCAGGATCTTGGCAATCCATTTACCTCTTCTCCCATCTATGTCAAGATGTATAAGGATGTCCTTCACAGAGGTTGAAGGAACGTATGCAGTCACTCTTGAGTGCAAGACATAGACTCTAAAATCTTTGAGAGCTTTCACCAAGGCATAGGCTTGCTTCTCCATGATCTCATACCTGATTTCTGCATCTCTTAATTCCTTACTGAAGAAGGAAATTGGTTGCTCTCACCCTTCCTCATTTTTCTGCAATAATACCACTGCTACTGTATCAAAAGAAGCAAAAGAAAAAATTAGGAAATCCTTGGAATAATTAGGACTGATCAACACAGGTGCCTCAGTCAATGCCCTTTTAATTTAGATGAAATACTCCCTAGGTTCAGCAGTCCATTTTACTTCTTTTCCCTTTCTGAGCATGGCTGTGATGTATTTCACCAACTCAACAAAATTTGAGACGAACCTCCTCAGAAAGTTAATCTTCCCTAAAAAACCTTGAACTTCCTTTATAGACCTGGGAAGTGACAGGGTCTGAATTTCCTCTACCTTGCTGGGATCAATTCTCACTCCCTCTGTTGATACTATATGTCCTAACAGTTTCCCCTCCTTTACAACAAACAAAGATTTCTTGGGATTTAAGGAAAGGCCAAACCTATGGCATTTCAAGAAAGCTTTCCTCAAGTGACAGTGGCGCTCCTTATTAGACCTGGAGAAGACTATGATGTCATCTAGATGGATCACCACAAACTGATCTTTCTCCCCGATGAAGGCTATGTCAATGGCTCATTGAAATGTTGCTCCTGCATTCATTAATCCAAAAGGCATTTTGGCATACATGAATGTGCCCCAAGGAGTGGTGAAGGTTGTTTTTTCTCTATCCTCGGGCATGACTGATATCTGATTATAGCCAGAAAAACCGTCAATCATGAATATCCTAGATGCACCAGTTACCCTCTGCAATATGTGTTCCATGTTGGGCAAGGGATAGTTGTCTTTCTTTGAGCTCCTGTTCAAGTTCCTGAAATCGACACAGAGCCTGATTTCTACACTTTTCTTCCTCACCAAGACCAAATTGTCTACCCACTCAGAATATCTCAAGAGGAAAATGATTTGGGCATCTAACAAATTTTTCACTTCTCTCTCCATGACAGGCAACAACGTGGGATTTATCTGTCTTAGCTTCTACCTAAATGTCTTAACCTCTCCCTTCAGTGGGATCTTATGTTCAATGACAGTTGTGTCATATGTCTTGAGGTCTTCATAGGTCCATGCAAACACATCAGAAAATTCTCTTAATAACTCGGTATATTCGACCGTCTGGTCTTTGGTCAAACTGCTTGACAACTTGACAAGTTTAGGCTCCTCCTGTGTGCCGATGTTGCACTCCGCTGTATCATCATCTCCATTTGAAACCCTACCCTTTACTGCCACATCATTCCCATCGAACAGTCTTTCTAAAGGGACTAGTCCCTTCGGAATGTGATTCCTAGGCAAATGAATAATATGGTGATTAGCAATTTTATTAAAAAATACCTCAGGGTGAGGGTGACTTTCGAGATCAAGATCTTGATCAATGTGCAATGCAGAAAATTCATTGATGGAATGAAGAAATTTTTTATTTCAAGATCGTCTTAGAATACCTTCCAATGCTTGATATTATATGGAACAGATGGCTTGTATCTTATCTCGACCTCATATTTTATCTTAGGCAGCAGAGGGATCTTGAACAGACTAGCTGAGACAGCTAAGGAATCAGCCAAAGTATTTTCCTCTCTTGGAATAAAAGAAATGTTGAAAGCTTAGAATAAATTATCAATAAGGTCCCACACTTCATTTTTGTAACTCCTGAGCCGAGGATGCTTAGCATGATAAGCATTTCTGACTTGCTGGATTATCAACTCAGCATCTCCGAACACTGCTACCTCCTTAATTCCCATTTCTTTTGCAGCCCTCATACCCAGAACAAGAGCTTCATATTCTGCCACATTATTGGTACCTTCAAATTCTAGCTTGTATGACAGGGATATGGTTTCCTTCCAAGGGGACACAAGAACCACTCCAGTGCCAGCGCCTTTTCTAGAAGAAGCTCTGTCGAAGAACATTTTCCAAACAAAGGTGGTTGGAGGAGGTATCTCATGATTAAATATGGGTTTCTTTCTGATTGGAAAAGGAGCTTCAGGAGTCTCAGTGATCTACAATAAACTAGACCCCAAATCAGTGTCAAGTGCAAAGATGGGGTAGAGTGGGGTCTTCTTCGTCACTGACAATGTAGGCCAGTTGAGCTTCTCTGTACAACCTCCTGTGTTCCCCTCCAAAGACTGGAATGGTGGCATATGTGAGATCCATCTGTAATGTTCCTCCAAGTTTTTTAATCCAAGATCTTGACAATAGCATGGCGAACTTGGGGGAACATGAGCTACTACAATGTCCATGACCACACTCTTCATTGGCAGCTGAAATAAAGAGACCACCAAGTCTTTGATGACTCCAAAGAATTGCACCCTCCTTAAATCAAAAGAGTACAAATCGTGATAATCCTTTGTCACTTCCATTCCTAATTCTTCCATGACTATTTTGGGCATAAGTTTATGGGAAGCTCCTGAATCCATGAGTCAATTATGGAACACCTTCATGTATGTTCAGGGATGTGTAGAAGGGAGGGGATGAATCATCTCTGTCTTCTACCATGGGACCTAGGACGACTGTTGGATTTTCATCTTGAAGATTTACTGAGTCTATAAAAATCTTGGGGGACTCATATTGTAGCAACTTGGAGAGGGACCTTTTGAAATCTTCATTTTTAACTAGCTCTGAGAGGGGTAGGGGAATTATAATATTTTGAATTTCATGCTCAAAAATAAAGGAGGGAAAAGGCTTAGGAGCTTCCCTTACCTCAGAGATAGGTTCTTTGGCTGTTGGCGAAGTATTCTGAGTTTTATTTTCTTTAGTAGTGATTGTAGTAGGTTTAGCAGGTTTTCCCGCTATGAGGGTGTTGATCATGGCTATCAAAATTTCCTTCTTTCTTCTTTGACTTGAGATGATATCTGTTAGGAGTGTTGTTGGCCTTTTCCCCTTTACCCAACTCATTGAATTGAATGTTCATAAGGGATCCTTCATATGCAGATTGAGTCAAATGGGGAAAAGGGGAAGTGTCTTCAATACAGTGAATTTTGGGGTCAAGCTCATCTATCTCTTCTCCTTCCTCATAAGCAACTAGGATATTTTGGAGAGGGGTTTGAATCCTCTGATCATCTCTGTCTTTGCTCCTTTGTTCCCTCGGCAAATCCTATGGCACATTATTGCTAGGCCTCCTGAAGCCTCTATTATCAGTATTTTGGGGATTTCTGTACATGGACTTCCCTTCCAACTCCCACCTTTCCATTCTAGCTGAAAGTGACTTTATCACTTTAGTTACTTCGTCCATCTGAAGGGGAAGGGGAGAGGAATTAGATGGGGAGGATTCAGGTCTCTTCCTGGATATGTCTCTATCAACCTTATTCCTGAGTTGGTCAACAACCAATATGTTAGATTCTACTTCCACGGCTGCATCCTTCATGTGATCCAGAGTAGTTGCTCTCATTTCCCTCAACATGAGGCAGAAATCGGGATCAAAAGCGCTAGAATAAGTGATTTTAGCATAGGCTTTTGAGGGTTTTATTTCAGCGGGGATCTTATTGTACATTTTATTGAATCTCTTGGAGAAGTCAGAGACAGACTCTCCTTCCTTTCTCTTCAAAGACCCAAATTCTATCATGTAATACATGAAGTTATTTTTGTCTCCCCACTGTCTCAAAAAGGTGTTATCCAAAGACTCAATCCCATCAATAGATCCAAGAGGTAGGGCCCTAAACCACTTTCTAGCCTTGCCTTCAAGGCTATGGATGAAAATCCTCATCCATAGGTTTGCATGCATGATAACATGATCATCTGTAAAACTGTGAAAGGCTTCAAGGTGTTCTTCTGCAGCTATGTCCCCTTCGCCTATAAACTTGGGTAGTTGCTTAAGGTAGCCATCTTCTGGAAGGGAATTGAGAGGTTGAGGTAACAAAAGGGGAGCATACCTGGCAGCTATTATAGCCTCCATTCTGGTCATGGGGGGATTTTCTCCTTCCATAGGAATATTAGGTCGAGGAGAACTCAGAGGAGAAGGATCTCGAATAGGGGATACTAGAAATGAGCTTCCAGGTGGAAGGGGAAACAATGGGGGATTCAGAGAGAAGGCTAAAAGGATTGAGTCAGCATATGCTTCTCTCTGTGCAGTAGCAACAATAGTAACAAGAGGAGGAGTGGTAAATCTAGGGGTGGGGAAATCTTTTGTGGTCCAGGGTCTATGCCAAGGTACAAATTCAGGAGATAGGGGAGTGACAAGGATTTCTCCCTCCAATCCTAGACTAGGAGGGGAAAACTCAGCAGGAACATTGGTTCAACAGTGGAATTTTCTCCTTCAGAGGCCTTTCATTTTCTAAAAATCAAATCTAGATCAACTTCAGGTGTAGCTAGAGGAAATTGTGGATGGGACCGCATGTGTCTACCTCTGGAAGACACAACTAAAACAACAAGTTCACCATAGTGGAGTCGTCATGGTGGAGTATCCAGGTGCACAGTAGTAATCTCATAGGGCTCTAATGCCTGATGCACCTTCAGAATCAGAGGCTTGATGTTGTTCAATCCCAGGGAAAATTTTCAACTTCATCCCCAGCAACGATACCAAAAATGTTAGCATCAGAAGTCACTCCTGGATTGCAGTAGGAGTAAGCCTGAGGCCCATCTGTTTATGTCACAATTTGTTTATAAAGGGTGATGAATGGAAGTAAACTTAGAACAACATCGTTCTAACTCAAAAACTGGGCCAGGCATGCACAAGCAGATGAGGTCTTGGTTCAATTTCAGGCAGTAAGTTGTAATAAGGGTGAGTAGGAGGAAGACTTAGGTGAGGAAATGTGAAGGGCTGCTTTGGGCATCGAGCTTCCAATAGCCTGTAGAATAAAACTTTGAACATAAGAACTTCTTATATTCAAAAGCAAAAACACTAAAAGAATGTAACAGAGCTATAATAAATCCTTTATCATAACACAGTCACGACGATTCATATGAATCATTCAATCATGAACCCTTTTAGTTTGAGATCGAAACAAGATGAAAAAGAGAGTTGCCTTACATTAAACAAGGAAATTTCATATACATACACATAGCCAGGAAAACCAGTGCTTCATTAAAACATTACAGTCCGGAGCTCTACTCTACCATCCATCCTCACAGGAATATAAAAACTGAGTATATATACTCAGGGAAATTTTCCACCTTCGCAGTAGGAAGGTAGCTGAGACATTAAAGTCCAAATTAGCGTATGCAGGCTCCTGAGTCAAACCTGGATTGAACTCCTTCGTCAGATGCCATCTTAACTCAGCATGGCTCTTGCAGGGGGACCTGCATACAAGGGTACCACGAGCTGATTGCTCTAGGCCTTTTCCACATCCTCCATTTATGAGTTGAGTTGAGGTCTCAACCACCTGCTCAATATTCATTAACTGCTTCTTCCATGGAGGGTGGCCGAGACTGAAAACACAAAAAGCAACCCTTTGTTCTTTGAAGTCTCGGTAGCCGAAATGCCGAAATGACTACTGGGCATTTTTCGCATTTTATGTTTTGGGGTTTCAAAATGCAGTGGAAGAGAGAGACCCTGTGTCCTTTGAAATCCCGGTAGCCGAAATGCCGAAATGGCTCATCATTTCGTGATTTTGGCCATAAAAGATGAGCTCATGCACTAGACCTCGTGCAAATTTGTGGCTCAAGCTTACCCGATGACCGTCAATCTACTCCATCTGTGGATCCTCTCCATTGAAAACAAAATGCCCACTCGCTTGATTTTAAGCCCAAAATGGACTTCTTCAGTATCCCACGCTCGACACTCATGAATTGCAAGAATTGGCGCTAACACTATAGACCTTTATTTATACATTACAATGACTCTCAAACATCCTTAGGCCGAAACCTAGGTGTCAAAACCCTCAATACCAAAACCCTAGGTGTCTAAAACCCTAGGTAAACTTGACCCAAGTTTTCAGGGCTTAGCCAGCCTATGTTTCCTTCTTTATTGCGAGGTGCTCCAAAGCATCTATTGGTGGATTTTTTTTCTTGTTGAGTCATCCATGATCCATCTTCATTGTTGATCTATCTTCCTCGCTCTCCCTGTCCAATGAGTTTCTTTCTCTTACTTCGCTCCGTCTTTTATTCTCTTTTGGTCACTTCGACCCAATCTCAGTCAACTTTTCTTCCATGCAGTTCACACTTTGCGCTTATTTCCTTAATATTCACAACATTCCATAACCAAGGGCCAACAGGCCCCCAACACTCACATGTGACTCGTCCCAAGGCACTTCAGGTTTCAACCTTCTGTTTTTCTTCGTCTTTGGAATGTGCGTGGAAGCCTGTGCTTTCTTCTCTTTCCCACCCTTCTTTCCTTTTGCAGAATGTCTTTTCTGTGTCTAATACCTAGTTTCCACTGCACCTAGTGTTGGAACAAATATTGAAATTTTTGCTTTCGGTCGCTTAGGAGGAAAAAATTTATAGTGTTTAGCTACCGAAAGTGCAGACTTTCGGTAGCTTAAATCTCAGGTTTCATATGCCCTTAGCTGCCAAAAGTGTATCGGCCGAGACCAAGCATTCACGCATCACGCATCAAGCCACATGAAGGAAGAGCTCACAAGGAGGCATGAAAAAAATGCAATAAACAGAAATAAAATCACTATAATAAGGTTTCACACAAATGCCACGTCACCATTTCGTGGTTTCGGCCATTGGGGGTTTGGCCGACGTAAAAAGTTTAACCATTGCTCCGAAATCCGAAATCCTGAAATCCCGAAATTGGGTTTCGGGACTTTCGGTGGCTTACGGCGCTCTGAGATCACACTATTAACCTCCAAAAGCCAGGACTTTCAGTGGCTAAGAGACCCCTGTTTTCGGCCTGTTAGCTATCAAATAGCAGATTTTTTAGTGGATAAACTGCCTCAGCAAAAAATCTGTTTTCTCAACCGTGGAGAGGCTGTTTTGTGTGCTCAAATGGTCGATTGACATCTAAAGATCCTAATATTTCCATTGTCTCATTCATATTTTAATTTGGAGCTTGGGAAGGAATTCAAAAGTCCCCCGAAAGATGAGGTTCATTTTCAGAAATGTGGCATTTTTTACTGTGCTGAGTCATCATTTTCAAATGATGATTTTGAGCGACTCGAATATCATTTTGAGAAACGATCGGAGGTTTTTGTGCCTAAAACATAAGAGATCAATAAATTCCCTCATTTTTCCTACAGGTATCACATATTGGGAGAATCAAATCCATCTCTGAGCCTTAATTTTCGGATCTCAGAATTTCCCCGTTTGACACATATTTTTGAAAGGAAGATCTGGGGAAAATGGAAATGGATCTTAGGAAACCGAGAGAGGTTTTTGGTTAGAAAAAAAAAATGAACAAAAACCTATTTCATTTTATACACAAATGTCACGATTCGAGAGATACATAACCATAACCGCAGCCCCAATTTTCAGAAGTTTGGCCCATTTTCTATTGTAGAAAGTTTCTGAATTTGATGGTAATTGTTGTTATCTTTTGGGAGGATTTCGACCTCAATACCTACATGAAATGCCTGTTCATTTATAGAGGGATTTAGTTTGGAATCCGAATCATTTTTCAGTTATTCGAAATGGGGCAGAAGACATATATTATTGTATCTTCTTGAAGAAAAAGAGGGGGGAACATCCCGAGAGCCTTTTGGAGGCTAGGTTTGTAATGCATTCCTTTTTAGCAAATATAGAACAGAATGCCAAGAGATTCTACACCTTGTCACTGTCTAATTCTGTCTTCTTCTTGTGTTATTGTTTCTGAAGTTTTCACCAATTCTCTTTCTTCCTTCCATTCATTAATTCAGCTTGTAATGGTTACAATTCAGTGATACTTCTGCTGTAGCTAATTTAAAGCATTCCTTAAAGTGCAATTTTTCCTCAGTTTTTCCGTGAGTAGAACAAGACCTGCATCTTAATTGTTTTGCCTTATTTACAAGTTTTATTTGTTCATATCTTTTCCTCTGTCTTGCTATGAGTAAGACAAGACCTGTGTTCAGATATTTGAAGTTTGGTGTTATTTCTTCCATTGAAATAAAGATTAGACCTATCAGAATTAGATACCTAACTCTTTGTTTCAGTCTTCTTCATCTCCTATCCTCTATCCATCTTCTTTATTAAATCAATTAGACAAACGATGTCATGCCTCTTTGTTTCTGATCTATAAATGAGTGAAGGGCCTATTTCAGACCTAGTTCTAGAAGCCTCTTATGACTAATCAATCAACAAATTTTATTTCATTTAAAATGTGCTAAGACTTGGCTCTATTACAGCCTAGAGTCAACTCTTGCGACAACATTTTCTGGTGCCGTTGCCGGGAATGGAGGATGAAGTTACCTTCCCTGGGATACGACAAAGTTCAGATCTATCTCTTGATGGTGAACAAGGGATAGGCATTCAATTGGTTGTGATCATTCACCTGGCGACTCCTTGGTTCATAGACTCTACATGATTTTGTTGGTGACTCCATTGGGCTCAAATGTTGAATTCGTTCGCTACTCGAATTGCTGCAAGGTTTGCTCCTTTGGAATTTACAAATGTTTATGGCTTTCCAAACATTGTTCTAGACATTAAAATTTGGGAAGATGTCCTTCCTAAATTTGGAGAATATGAGGATGACAATCCCACTCAACACTTGTTTGAATTCCATAAGCTCATGGAGGAATTAAATGTACATCATGAATATGTCCTCATGAAATTGTTTATGTTTCCATTGGAAAAAGATGCTAGACTCTGGTATAAATCTTTACCCCATTCCAGTATTCTGTCATTGAGATATTTTCACACACTTTTTCATCAACATTGTAAGAGGATATATTCACCTAAAATCCTTTTTGAAGATTGTTGTAATATAGAATTCATAAGACAAAAGGATCATACAAATCCTCTTGAAGAGGAGGAAGAAACAATAGAAATTTCTCAAGTTGATGAAGATGATCAGTATGAAGAAGAGTTGGCTCATAAAGAAGCTAGATCTTGTGAACATACTCAAGAAGAAGATATTCAGCATCACGGTCAACCTGCAAAAGTGATAGAAAGGAATTATTGTTGTTTTATCCAGAAAATATAGAGACCACCTCCTCCTTTGACTTAAGAAGAAATAGATCTACTCCTGCACAACTATGTTGCAGCCCCTACTCACACAGATTTGCAGCTTTCACACACTCCTGGATATGAGTGTCAAACTTCTTCCATTTCTGAAAATGTAAATCTGTTTTTAAGTGATGACAGTCATGTATTTCATGTAACTTTACAGAAATTTAGTGAACCTATTTATGATGATTTCCTGCCAGGAGATCATATTTTAGACTCTTCTTTGTTTCGTGAAAAAGATATGTTTGCCATGTTTAATGATCCTGAAGAAAGTTTGTTGTTCGAAAATGCTTTAGACTGTGATTTGTAGAAGTATGATTCTGAAATAAACAATATGCCAGAGATAGTAACAAAGTGTCCTTTGCTTGAGAGATCCACAGTTGATGTCCTGAATTTTTTTTCTGACTGATGACCCTCTTGAGTTATCTACTGAACCTAAATATGATGAGTATAGTGATGATTATTTCATCATTTCTGTAGAACAACTTGCTGCAGATTTTTCATGGAGGGATGAGGGTCTTTAGACAAGATTGTGCCATGATTTTGGAGATGCCATTGATGATCTTGAAGGGTGCTTAGATATTCTCTTCAAGAATGATCCCGATCATTATAAATCAAAACATAGAGTAGTCCTGGATGTTTTAAAACCTCAAGACCATGCATTTTTTCATGATCCTTTTGTTGACCTTTTACATTCATTTAATGGAGGAGTATTCTGTGTCATGGATATTTTGTCACAAGAATCAATGAAAGGTTTGAAAATTCATGATGACCAACAAGTCAGATGGGAGTTGTTAGTTTCTTTTTTCAGCCTGCTCAAATAAAGTGTGAGAAAATTTCAAATAAATAGACAATTATTGGATTGGCTTCACTGGCATTTTCGTATCATTTGATTCAGTGGGAGTTTTTCAGTAGTTAGAGTAGGTGATGTATATAAATAAGCTTGACTTCGAGCATTAGATTAGAGTGGTGGTTTTCAATATGTTTTCAGTTCAGTTTTGAATCTAGTATGGTTTTGTTTTAAAGCATTACGACTCCATAGCCCAATGAATGAATAAGTGGTTTTTCGTTCCGAAAAGATGCAAGTAAAGTGACAGGGTTCAAAGTTTGATAAGGATGATTTCGGGTCACCCAATGCATGAAGGCACTTGGTCTACTGTTCTTGGCACTTTACAGGAAAGCACCATCCCTAGATGGAGCCTATGTTGGAACAAATATTAAAGTTTTGTCTTTCGGTAGCTTAGGAGGAAAAAATTTATAGTGTTTAGCTACCGAAAGTGCAGACTTTCGGTAGCTTAAATCTTAGGTTTCATATGCTCTTAGCTGTCAAAAGTGTATTGGCCGAGACCAAGCATTCAAGCATCACGCATCAAGCCACATGGAGGAAGATCTCACGAGGAGGCATGAAAAAAATGCAATAAAAGGAAATAAAATCACTATAATAAGGTTTCACACAAATGCCATGTCACCATTTTGGGGTTTCGAACATTGGGGGTTTGGCCGACGTAAAAAGTTTAAACATTGCTCCGAAACCCAAAATCCCGAAATCGGGTTTCGGGACATTAGGTGGCTTACGGTGCTCTGAAATCGCACTATTAACTGTCGAAAGCCAGGACTTTTAGTGGCTAACAGACCCTTGTTTTTGGCCTGTTAGTTGCCGAATTGCAGATTTTTTTAGTGGATAAATTGTCTCAGCAAAAAATCAGTTTTCTCAACCGTGGAGAGGCCTTTTTGCGTGCTCAAATGGTCGATTGACATATACAGATCCTAAAATTTCCATTGGTGCATTCATATTTTAATTTGGAGCTTGGGAAGGCAGTCAAAAGTCCCCCTAAAGATGAGGTTCGTTTTCAGAAATGTGACATTTTTTACTATGCAGAGTCATCATTTTCAAATGATGATTTTGAGCGACTCGAATATCATTTTGAGAAACGGTCAGAGTTTTTGTGCCTAACACATCAGATATTAATAACCTCCCTCAGTTTTCCTATAGGTGTCATATATTGGGAGAATCAAATCCATCTCCGAGCCCTAATTTTCGGATCTCAGAATTTCCCCGTTCGACACATGTTTTTGAAAGGAAGATCTGGGGAAAATGGAAATGGATCTCAGGAAACCAAGATAGGTTTTTGTTCAGGAAAAATAGATGAAAAAAAACCTCTTTAATTTTATACATATATGTCACGATTCGAGAGATACAGAACCATAACCGCAGCCCCATTTTTCAGCAGGTTGGCCCATTTTCTATGGTAGAAAGTTTCTGAATTTGATGGTAACTGTTGTTATCTTTTGGGAGGATTTCAACCTGAATACCTACATGAAATGCCTGTTCATTTCTAGAGGGATTTATTTTTAAATCCGGATCGTTTTTAAGCTATTAAAAAGGGGGCATAAGACATATATTATTGTATATTCTTGAAGAAAAAGAGGGGGGAACAACCTGAGAGCCTTTTGGAGGCTGGGTTTGTAATGCATTCCTTTTCAAAAAATATAGAACAAAATGCCAAGAGATTCTACACCTTGTCACTACCTAATTCTTTCTTCTTCCTATGTTATTGTTTCTGAAGTTTTCATCACTTCTCTTTCTTCCTTCCATTCATTAATTCAGCTTATAATGGTTACAATTCAGTGATACTTCTGCTGTAGCTAATTTAAAGCATTCCTTAAAGTGCATTTTTTCCTCTGCTTTGCTGTGAGTAGAACAAGCCCTGCATCTTAATTGTTTTTCCTTATTTACAAGTTTTATTTTTTCATAGCTTTTCCTCTGTCTTGCTATGAGTAATACAAGACCTGTGTTCAAATATTTGAAGTTTGGTGTTATTTCTTCCATTGAAATAAAGATCAGACCTATCAGAATTAGATACCTAACTCTTTATTTCAGTCTTCTTCATCTCCTATCCTCTATCCATCTTCTTTATTAAATCAATTAGACAAATGATGTCATGCCTCTTCATTTCTAATCTATAAATGAGTGAAGGGCCTGTTTCAGACCTAGTTCTAGAAGCCTCTTATGACTGATCAATCAACAAATTTTATTTCATTTAAAATGTGCTAAGGCTTGGCTCTATTACAGCCTAGAGTCAACTCTTGCGACAACACCTGGTACCTAGACCCCTTTTCTCATTCTTTTACTAAGAGTTGCGAGGAAGTTGGTTGTCATAATACAATTTCAACCGTCTCCCATTCACCAAACCTTCCTTCCATTCTCCATTCAAAGTTTTCAACTACGCAATGCCTCCCTCTATAATGTAAAAAAACCTCATATGGCCCAAGCCAATTTGTCCTGAACTTCCCTGGATGGTTCATGAACTTGCTGTCATATACCAATACTAGATCTCCTTGCTTGAAATCTTTCTTCTTGATGTGCCTATCATGATAGGCCTTTTCTCGTTCCTTCTGTACCTGCTGATGGAATCCTGCAACAAATCGATCTTCTTCTAGTTCTACCAACTACACAAGCCTTTCTTGAACAACGCTAGTGCCATCCATATCTATGAATGATGCAATTATGAGACTAGGAACCAAATATTCCATAGGGACAACTGCTTCTAGGCCATACACCATCTTAAAGGGAGTCTACATTGTTATCTTCTTGCAAGTAGTTCTATAGGCCCATAGTATGGCTGGTACTCTGTTAAGAACCAATACCAGATCTAAATCTATAATCAACACAATTACTGAATACACAATATATCCACAAAGCAAGATAGAATAAACCACACTTTGTTATTACCAAACCCTTGAGGTAGGGCAACACCATACAATGGATCCTATTATGGAAGGGATCCTCTCTTGTTCACTTGCCTCTTCGAGGGGGCATCCTCCTATTGAGCTACCGCTCCAAATACAATACTTCTCTTCATGTCTTATTACATTGCTTGAACTCCTTTATATAATACTATCATCTCCTAAGAACATTCTAGAGGAGGAATCTTCTAGAAGTATAACCTTCTAAGAAGTCCTCTTACATTTATTATATCTAACTACCATAGTGGGTCTTATTTAATAATATAGTGGACCTAGTCCACCTTATATTGAATGACCTCCACTATTATCACTATGGACCCTCTGGGCCCCCCCACTACCTCTCTAGCTACCTTACATTCCATCCCCCTTATGAAAGCGTTGTCCTCAACGCTTGATGTACAACCATATACCAGGGTCCCATGGATAATTGTGGACTGTAATGTTGAAGAAGACTAAAGAACCAAAGTCCCATGTAGAAAGGAAATCCACCATGCTGAAGTAGTCC
>JASDQU011400390.1:34231-44652 GCA_032191745.1 Picea mariana | reverse complement strand
CCTGATCTGGGACATTGATGTTCTCTACAGAAGGTGGAATAGAGTCATCAAATAAAATATGGAAGTGGTTGTCATCCCAAAAATGACAACTATCCATATACCAATCATCACAATCGTCCTCAAAATCATACCAAGCATATCTTTCTTGATTGTATTCATTCATGAGGCCCTGCATAAGAAATCTCTTTTGCATGTCATTCAATGAATCTTGAATACTATGAAAACTATCATTGAGGCCATATGTGAGGCTGACTGTGAGGCTGTTTGTGAGGCCATGTGCAAATGCATCCAATCTATCATCCAATTGGGCTTTGAATGATTCAAGAATTTCTTTCAAGGTTTGAGAAGAAATATCCATCTGAGCACCCTATGAACTCTACGTTCCTGCAGCCATCACAGAAAAACTCAAAAAATAAACCCAAGAAGTTTCGGCAGAAAATCGTGGTTTTTTCTGGAAAAACCCTAAAAAAGTGTTGAAGTTAAAATGCTCATAACTTCACTTCTCGGACTCCGTTTCGACTGATTTTTTTTTTGAAATTGGATGAAATTGTGAGAAGAACTCAGATCTGTAATTTATTTGGGCAAATTCGACCTCCAAATGCTACAGAAATAAAAATAAATCGCGTCACTGTCCGCAGAAAAAACCCTTAAAAATTGCAGAATTTAAAACCTCAATATCTTGACCTTCCGGACTCTGTTTTGGATGATTTTTTTTTTCAAATTGGGTGTTTTTCTGAGAGGAACTCAGATATACAACCCTTTTCTGAAAATTTTGCACAGAAATATACTGAAAATGTCTAGAATGTTGCGGCCCTCTTTTTTCTTCTCCAAAAAAAAATCTGCAAAAATAAAAAATATTTGCCCACAACTCCGGCCAAAGAAAGTGTTCTGATACCACTTGTTAAGAACCAAAGATCTGAATACAAAAGCACCACAATAGATATACAATAACAATATGCAAAAGCTCTAGGCCCCCCCACTACCTCTCTAGCTACCTTACATACTCTCAAATCCTAGTCATCCCTGTTCACACTGCAAATATTTGTCAATGTTGTCTCCAAGATCTTGTTGAAAGCTTCGACCGTCCCATTCGCTTGTGGATGGTAAGGAGTGCTCTTTTTATGGAGGGCTTCAAATTCCTGAGTCAAAGCTTCGATAGTCTTATTAATAAAGTGTGTTCCTTGATCACTCACTAGGGTCTTTGGGCATCCAAACCTAGTTATGATATCCTCAAATATAAATTGTGCAACTGTAGTTGCACTACAATCCTTAACTTCTCTTGCCTCTTCCCATCTTGTCAAATACTTTGTCGTAGTGATGATGTATCTAGCTTCTGTGTGCTTCCCTGGTGAGTTTATAGGTCCCACAAAATCAATTGCCCATTTCTCAAATGCCTGGAAAGTCAGTCGTGGTGCTAAAGGAATCTCATCTCTTTGGGAAGGCTTCTCAACTCTTTGGCATACATCACAGGATTTATAGTATTCCTTGGCATCTTTATGTAAAGTAGGCCACTAGAGGCTAGCTCTAAGAACCTTCTGCGTTGTTTCTTTCCCTGCGTAGTATCCTCCTGCAATGCCTTCATGTGCTTCTGCCATGATTAGTGGTCGTTCTACCTCCATAACACATCTTCTCAAGATCTCATTAGGTCCCATTTTGTATAGTTGTCCCGCTATAAGTGAAAAATATGCAGTGCACACTACTAGTTGTTTCTTCTGGATGATTGTATATTCACTAGGTGACATTCATGTTGACAATAACTGGACTATCTTGGAGAAGTGGTAATCAACCCTTTTGATGGCCAACAACTGTGCATCTGGTAGTGTATCCTCCAAACTAGTAGGTTCCTCTCCATGCTCTAATCTAGACAAACGATCTGGTCCCTTGTTCATTCTCCCTGGCTTGACCTTAATATCAAAATCATATTCCTAAAATAACAATATCCATCTGCATATTCTTCCCCCCAACACTAGCTTGTTGACTAGGTATTTCAACGTAGAGTGATTAGTGAACATCTTGAACTGGCCTCTAAACAAGTAGTGATGAAACTTCTACAACGTGTACACCATGGCTAAACCTTCTCTCTCAGTGGTGGTGTAATTTATCTCAGCTGTTGAGAGCTTCTTGCTAGCAAAGGCTAACAGGTGGTCAATATCTCCTACTCCTGGTTTTGCTAACATTGCTCCTAATGCAATAGAAGATACATCAAAATGCACATGAAATTCCTTGCTCCAATCTAGGAAAAACAAAATAGGCACAAGAACCATTTTTTGTTTCAGTGTGTCGAAGCTCTGCTGACATTCTTCTGTCCATTGAAACTAACAATCTTTCTTCAAAATCTTTTCTGTGGGTGCAGTAATATATGCATAGCCCTTAATGAACTTCCTGTAGTATCCAGTATGTCCCAGTGCAGTGCACAACTGTCTAACTGAAGTAGGAGGGAGTAGATAAAAAATAATGGAAATCTTGGATGGATCTACCAACAACCCCTGCTTACACATAATATGGCCCAGCAACACTCCAAAGGGTGAAAAGAAGATGCACTTATTCAGATTCAGGGCAATCTGAAATTGCCTGCACTTATCCAACATTAGTCTTAAACATTCAATATGATTTTGTAATAAGATAAAAATAGTCCAATCGCCAAAATAGGCTTCCAAAAATTTATGTAAAAACTCCTTGAATGCTTCGACCACCACCCTGGAAAAGATGGCTAGCTAATTGTTCAATCCAAAAGGCATCACTGTATACTGCTAGGAACCCCATTCTGTTGGAAATGTGGTCTTATGGAGATCTTCCTTGGCAATCTTGATCTGGTGATAACCTGAAAATCCATCTGTAAAGGAATATACCTCATGTCCTCCTACATTATCTAACACTTCGTCTGTAAACGGTGTAGGGAATGGGTCATGAAAATAGGCATCATTCAACTTCCTGAGGTATACACAGATCCTAATCTCTCCTGTATTATTATCTTGTACCACCATAGGACTAATCCACTCTGACTCTTCAACAGGTTCTATGATTCCTGCTTCCAACATTCTGTCTAATTCAATCTTCACTTTCTCCTTATATTTTGGATTCAATCTGTAGGGTCTCTGCTTGACTGGCCTTGGAACTATTTTCAAGGGGATATTCATCTCTCCCATGGGCCCTTTTATGCCCTTTATATCAGTGAAATTGGTTGGGAACAAGTCTTGATATTCATGCAGTAATTATGTGATCTTATCAACGGTGGCATCATGCCGGTAATTCCCAACATTAGCAAGCTTAGGTGCTTTCTCTATTCCAATATTAACTTTCTTGATTTTGATCAGTTGTCCAATGAAAGGTAGTTCGACTCTTGTTCCTTCTACGTCTCTCTATCCTTTCGTTTCTACGATATTCACATTCCTAGGATCATCATCTTCATCGACATTGATATTGTAACATCCTTGCAGTTTTTGAAGAGGTGTAGTCCATTCATCCTCTTCTTGCTCCACATGGAGGCTAGGTGCCTCCTCAAAGACTTTATGTCTAACAACTTGTAGATCTTGATCCACCGTGGGATACTGACTTTCAAATAAATATGTAGCTACAAAGTTCTGAGTCATACCATACCAATGTGAAGTGGTTAGGCATAGTTCTTATTGAAGATTCCAATTGATAGGCATTGTGTCTAGAGTATTTATGAATTTATGCACCCATTGTTCCTAAGGAATGTTGCGCCAAGCCTCCTCACAACCTTGCACATGGTCCTTCAGACAACTTTTACCTGTGTATCCAACTTCACATCCTTCAATGTTGTTTGAAAATCGTGTTGTCATCAAAGTGCGACATCGTATCCAGTCCATGATGTTCTTTTTATGTGTCCCTCACCATCTTGTTGGATTATCTTTCAAAGCCTCGTCCAGTGCCAACAATCTTTGTTGTACTGGTACAACTTCTTCAAATTCCAGTAAGAACGTTTCTAAGTGATTTAAATCATCAAATGTGGGCAAGTGATTTACTTTTGTGCCAATCCAATGAACTTCCTTGGTCAATATAGCACATCTCCGCACAGAAACTTCATATATTTTGTTCTGCAAGTTCTCTAGTGCTTCTTATGAGTCCAAAGAGCATGCGCTATCACTTCGCTAGCTCAAATTCCCATCTGATGTAGGATTAATGTAGTCCTTCTATCTTGCTATCAATTTATATATATTCTCTAGATCATATGCATGGTCTTCTTCTCTAATGGGTTTTGTGTATCTTCAACCTTCATCAAGATCTAGAGGTGCAATGACCCTAAATCCATCACATTTAAATGTCATTCTTCTTTTATTTAAGTCAACAACTGTGGAATTGTTGAAATCCCAATCAATTCCTAACAATGTGGGATAAAGAAAACTATCATCAACTATCTCAATCACCTCGAAGTCCACAAATGTTATTACCTCGTCGATGTCCACAGGGACATGCTCCAGCCTACCAAAGGAGCTTACTACCTGTTGATTAGACATCCTAAGCCTGATAGGGGAATATATCAACTTAGGTTTCCCATTAGTGCCCAAGTCTGCTTCATCATAACATTGACCTCTGACCCTAATTCGAGGACCACATAATCTATATCATAATCTCCAATTTGGTCATTAAGGTGTAGTTCCTTATTTTTCCTTCTCTTTTTGGATAGTTGATGTACTGCTTTATTCAGTAGAGGATATTCCCTTCCTATCTCATACTGTCTGACCAAATTTTGTAGTTCTTTTATGGACTTTTCATCCTTAATCAAATTAATGCAAGTACGTAAGAATTCCATAAGTCTGCTTACCTCTTTTCCTTCTCCGGGTGAAGCAGACTGATCAAAGGCTAGGGGAATTCCACATTCTCTCACTTCTGGTTGTGCCTTTGATGAAGAATCTTGATCTCTTCCAAACTCTTTTCTTTCCTCTTCAAATGTTTACTTCTCTTTCTTTGGATCAAATGCCCGTGTCTTCTCCTCAACTCTTCTAACTCCTCATTCTTTTGTAATCTTCCCTAGAGTCACCCTATCTTCTCCTGTAGCAGTTCCTCCTCTAGTGATAATGGAGACTCTAGGATCCAATCTGCAAGGTTCTTCTAAGTTTAGTTGTACTTGTTGGTTCCCTCCTCATATTTCCTGAAGTTTGGATAACAGTGCAGGACAATCTTCTATGACATGTTCAAATGAGTTGCAGTAACTGCAAGTGGTACAAGGGTTCTGACAATCCCCTGCCAAGTGACTTGGTTGTGTGCGTTTATAAGAAATGATATGTCCTCGACCTCGACCCATACCTCCTCCTCGTCCTCTTCCTCTGAATCCACCTCAAGGGTTGAAGTTTCCTCTTCCTAGGGAGTTAAACTGTGCAATATTTCCTTCTTGTTGTACTTCAACTTGAATTCTATAGGTGTCTCTTGATCGTTCATGCAAGAGGTCATAAGCCCTACAATAATTCTCATCACGCCCCACAGATTTATAGAATGTGCAGTAAAGGTTGGTAGGTGTCTGGACATATATTTTCATGTAATAGCATTCTCCAAGGTGATGTATATTTCTACATACTTCACACCAAGGTATAGTAACCTGTTTCAAAGGGGTCGGGGCTCCTAAAGCCAAGTACTCATGGAATAGAGGACATTTCTCCTTATCATGACCTTCTGATTTGTATCTGGTACACCAATTATCTTCTCTTTTATCTTTTCCCTTATCCTTTTTCATATCTTCGACCTGCAATGATAAGCTTGTTAACTGACTCAAGATTTGACTCATACCTGAACTGGACTCTCCCATAGGGGTTGACTCTAGTTTCATGGTGATCTCTAGTGCCTCGACTTGTGAAGCAATCTTTTGTTGCATTAGAGGGGACTCTGATGTGCGGTAAGAGGGAATCAATGAACCATTCTTTATTTTGTTCATCTAGAATCTAAAAACTCAAATGACCCATCAGGGTCTTAAATCTCTAATCAAACTCCCAAACAGGTTCCACTACTTTCTTCTTGATTTATTTCAACTCTATGATGCACTGTGACTCCGAATTGGGTTTCTTGAATTCTGTAATCAACACAGTATTGATCTCATTTAGTGGTTTTGGCTGGATAACTCCTTCGACAAACTTCATGTACCAACTCAGTGCGCGATCTCTTAGGGTAGTACTAAATTGAGCTCTCTTAACAGCTTCATCATTTACATTCTTAATACTCCATATAGCTTCGCATAAGAACCAATGATGATCAGGATATTTAGATCCATCTCCCCTAAAGGTGGGTAACCTCATCTCATCTACCATAGATTTTTCTAGGATTCCTGACTGAGTATGCACTGAACCACTTGTACCAGTTCTCTGAGTGTTCTGATAACTTAGGTTACCCTGGTTACTTAATGTTGTTAAAACAACAAGAGGTGTAACAGTAATTACTTCAATAGTCTGCGCAGTTCCTGAAGTTTCTAACTCTTCTTAGTGAGGTTCTTCAGCCTTCCCTTATTCTACCCCAATGAACTCTGAATGTTCCTCATTCAATAACTCTTCTTCTTCTCCATTGTAGAAACATTCCTCTTATGCTAGTGGTTCATTATTCTTATCAAACAAGTTCACTAGAGGAACTTCTCTGAAAGTTATCCCACTGTGCGTGTATTCGACCACTGTATCGTTTTCACTGTCTGAATTCTTGAACATTAGATTTTTCAATCTGACCCACTACTGTATCTTCAGGATGTTCTTCTCATGCAATAGCATTTTGATCTTCAACTTCAAGAAGTGTAAAAAATTTCCTCTCGATCCCTTAAAGAAATATCTCTCTACTTGGCTATATGATTCTACTCTATCAATAGCAAACTCAATGATATACACTCCACTGGTACTATCAAACCAATGATCTACTGCTCTTGACATGGAGTTATCAACTCTCTTGACCTTCTTGATCAGTGTCGACATCCAAACCATAGGTGGTCTGAGTCTGATCGCAAACTGGGTATCTTCTAATCTGGGTAGCCACTTGTATATCTCCTTATGAATTCCCCCAAAGAAAATATCATGTATATCATTAAAGATATACCTTCCCAACCAATCCTCTGTACTAAGATTAGGGTTCTTATTCTGATCTTCAGAAAATTCCTTCTCTTGTTCTTCTATCCACTTATGAATCTCTGTCTTCGATGGAAACCACCTTGACATTCCCTCAAGAAGATCCCGGTCTCGGCAATAGAACCATTTGTTGGCACAGGGGCAGACCCGGGGTTCAGTTCTTACAATGCACCAACAAGCCCTAACTACTGGCCCTTTCGGCAACACCTGCAAAGCAGATGCGGTCTCACCTGAAGTAGATAAAGGGGGGTTGTAGGACACAGGTGTCTACAACAAGAGGAAATGCAAAGAGGATCCAAGGCAACACGTTCACAAAGATCTAGTTATTATGTATCTTTCTTAAGCCTACTGCGCGATCTATATCTTAGATCTAACACAATATTTCATTAATAGTATATCAAAGATCAGAAGAACACAACATGAATCACACATAACAACAGGATATACGTGGTTCACCCTCTCCCTAGGGCTACATCCATAGAACTGTGCTTTATAATATATTAAGTGAAAGGATACCGTTCTATCTGCACTCTTAGCTTGTATATCTTTCTCTCCTTCTCTATTTTATTCTCTCTATCTTCCCTCCCTGTGCACCTAGATGTAGGGTTGATCTTCGTACCCAGTTGAAGATCATACAATATGAGAATTCTCTCTCTCTCACAACAACAATAATCACTCATAACATGCACAAATGACGAATCAACAACAACAACAACAACAAAAACTCGATCCCAGGTCCTCTAAACCTTTATTTATACATTACAATGACTCGCGGACATCCTTAGGCTGAAACCTAGGTGTCTAAAACACTAGGTCAACTTGATCCACGTTTTCAGGGCTTTGCCAACCTGTCTTTCCTTCTTTCTTGCGAGGTGCTCCAAAGCCTCTATTGGTGGATTTTTCCACTTGATGAGTCATCCACGATCCATATTCCTTGTTGATCTATCTTCCTTACTCTCCCCATCCAACGGATTTCTTTCTCTTACTTCACTCTGTCTTTTATGCTCTTTTGGTCACTTCGACCCAATCTCAGTCAACTTGTCTTCTGCACAGTTCGCACTTTGTGCTTCTTTCCTTAATCTTCGCAACCTTCCATAACCAAGGGCCAACACTCACAACCTTTTTAATGATACAAACACAATACAAAATAAGTACGTGGATAAAATATTGTACTAGAAAAGGATGATTTGGAAACAATGGGGTTTGTTTGAGACCAATTCCCGCTTCCAAAATTTCCCTCCCCTTTTCTATTTTCCCACTCTCTTTTATCCCCTTATTTTCCCTCTTCTATATTTAACTGAATTCCCCTTTATTTTTCCCCTCTACTTTCTCTTTCTAGTTACTTGGTCGTTTTTCCGAAAATGTCTAAGTGCACAGGTTGGAAGACTCACTGGTTCACATTTCCACTCATGCTTTTATATCATGACTCCGAACGACCGCTTCCCCATTCCATACTTAGCCACTTTTTTGATCGCGGGTTCCCATGAAGGCGGGCTCTAGATTACACTTCCATTGTTCCATGACCTACAAAAAACACCCAGAGTTCCATGATTTACAATTGACCGCTGGACTCCGCCATCACGCCCTCTTCCATGTTACACATTTTTCACTCAAAACTTTCGAGACATACAATTTTACCGTTGGTCCCTCACATCTCTTGAGGATCCCTTGTCACCCTATTTTGAAGCCTGACTGGTTGCTTTCCATACTTGGCCATTTCTTGGAATCTCTTTCATGGATTGTCAGGTTGGTGGGTTCACGAAATCTCCAATTCTTAATCGTTGTTCCAAGTGCCCGTCACCTTCGCACTACTTTCCAAGTATGCAATTAATAAGATTTAATGATAACAAATCATCATGCAACAACTGTAAATATTGTCATTAATGAGCGAAAGGCTCAAGGAGACAGTCACTGTGACTATCCCTACACAACTTGTCCAAAAACATGCAGAAAATATATTGCCAGGTAATGGGATATCCATTGCAAATTTCAATATATTACCAAAAACGAGTCCGACCGACCGCTTCCCCATTCCATACTTAACCACTTTTTTGATTGCAGATTTTTGAACAAGAGGGATCAAGATTGCACTTCCATTGTTCTGTGACCTACAAACAACACCCAGAGTTCCGTAATATACAAATTGACCACTAGATTGCCTCATCATGGCCTCTTCCATGTTACACATTTTTCACTCAAAATCTCTGAGACATACAATTTTACCATGGTGCCCTCACCTCTCCTAAGTATCCCTTCTGAACATATTTTGAAGCCCGACCAAACTCTTTCCATATTTAGCCATTCCTTAATCACTCTTCCCCATCCCTGCCACCTTCGCACCTCTTTCTAAATATGAAATTAGTAAGCTTTAATGCTAACAACTCATCATGCAGGAACCATAAATATTGTCATTAATGAGCAAAAGTATCGAGGAGATCTCCCATTAATACACATTAAACCAATATTTGCAGAGGGTTATATTATCCCTTCCAAGCGTTCATTTCAAACATCATGGAATGTCTTTCACGGGTCATCGGGTTGGTGGGTTCACGAAATCTCCAATCCTTAATCGCTCGTTGTCATCCCCGCCACCTTCGTACTTCTTCCTAAGTATGAAATTAGTAAGATTTAATGCTAACAACTCATCATGCAAGAACCATAGTGATTGTCATTAATGAGCGAAAGGCTCGAGGAGATCTCCCATTCATACACATTAAACCAAGATTTGCGGAGGGTTATATTATACCTTCTGAGTGTTCATTTCAAACATCGTCTGGAGCAAACAGACGTTCTCGTCAACTTATGGTAGAAGCTCGACAATAGTTCTAAGGATATATAGTGAACATATTCGGGCATGAGGACCAGAACTTCTAGTGGTCTAGATGTTATAACCCTAATTTGCACCAGACATGCTTACCTGGCATCAGGCCATCTCAGATTCCTTCTTTTCCAAAACACTGTTGAACAACTCTTCTTAAAAACCCCTTTTATAAAAACCCACGCACCCTGCTCCATTACTGCACATGTGTACACGCTAGCTAACCCAAGACATCCCGCATGTACCTACAAAAGAACGAAAAAAGGAAAGTTGCTAATGAAACACACAGCTTTGTGTAAGTTAACTAAACCTTTCGGCCATGCATGGCTGGTCACTCGACCAAATACTTAGCTTCTTCTAGCCTATAAAAGAAGGGTTAGGGGTCCCATTTGAAAGGAGGAAAATCATAGTAAAGAAACTATATCCAATTGAGCATTCCCTTTGTCCCAACCTTTAGCCATCCTTATGCAAAGAGAAATATAGAGAAAAGCAGTTGGAGGACAATGTAAGAAGATCCCAGGACCAGGATCAAGGAGCAGTAGCCGACT
>JASDQU011400390.1:20065-33856 GCA_032191745.1 Picea mariana | reverse complement strand
TCTAGGGTTTCTGGGAATGTTTTTTCTTGGGTATTTTTAAGAACTGGTTTCATTCCTTGTTTTTAAAGTTTCTACAAAAGTTTGAGCTAACAGAGTGTCTGGTATTCCATACCAGTTATCTCTGTTTCTTTGCTTGGCTGCATTTTTTTTTTTTTTCAAAACCCACAGAGGTACACGCAGCCTGTATAAGGTCTGCACATGTGTACCCGTGCCCTACCTTCCCACAACCTATGCGTACACACTAGCTAAGGAAGTGTGAGTCGCGTGTATGATTTCAGAAAATTTCTTCTAGAGAGACAGTCATTCTCTCCCCTGTCAGAAATAATCCTTCTCAGGGGTTTTTTAGAATTCTTTGTAGTCTTTGTTGTTTACAGTCTAGAGCTTAGGTTTCACCTCAGATTGGTTTGTTCTATGATTTTTTACTTGAATTATTATTTTTTTCTATCAAAGTAAGTGTCTGAGTCTTCAAGAGATCCTGGTTCTCAGTACCAACAGTCTCTGCCTGGGCTTGATTGCTTGTCCTTTAATTTTTTTTAGAGTTTCAAAAGTACATGCGGCCTGTATAAGGTCTTCACGCATGTACACACTCTCTGACTTTACACAGCTCGAGTACACATGCTTGTTGTTGAACTGTTAGTAGCATGCCTATGGAGAAAATTTTTGTTTAAGGTAAGGCGGTCATCCTTTCCTTTGTCAAAAGTTATACCTCTTAGGTTTTTGGGTCTCTGTCATAGCGGTCAGTAACTGAGGTTTGATCATAGCAATAACTTTCTTTTTCATTAAGAATTTTTTCCTCAAAATTTTCTTTTTATAGGGTTTTTAGACAAGTGTGAGAGTCCAGTTTTAATTTGTTTGTGTGTTATTTTTACAGTGACTCTTTGAGATCTGCACTTAGGCCAGAGTTTTTCTTGATTTTTACTTGTTGGTATTTTTCCTTTTTGCTTTGTGAGAATTTAAATAAATAAATAAAATTGATTTCTTTGTTTGGTTAAATAGTGTTGGTTTACATTAGTAACCAGGAAAATTCTTTGCTTTCATAAGTTCTTGACGGTTTACTTATATCATAAGTAGCTCGTAGTCAAGTGAAATCCTGCTTTGAGTTTGTTGTTCAAAGATCTTAGAAAATTTTTAGTTTGAAAAGTTGTTTAATATTTGAGTCAAGATGAAGTTATTCTGTTTCCATCTTTCTGTTTATTTTTCTTTCGTCTTTCAAACATAACCAGTTTCACTTTCATAACCTTTCACTTAAAACAAGCCATAAAAATTAATGCTAAATATAAAATTCATTAGACTTTTTATGTTTGTAGGGTCAACCAAGTAGTTTAGGGTTAGGGCCTTGAATTAGGTTGGACACGAAACTCTTCAAGGCCATTAAATCAAACATTGGAGTCTAAGTTAGAGAGTGTCAAATTCTAGTATCGTGAAAGTTATCCAGGACCCCCCTCTAACACAGGGGCTAAATGCAAGGTCATCTGCGGAAAGGTAGCGAAGATAACCCCTCCAAAGTTGGACCAATCATAGTGGAGAACACATATAGAGGGCTTGTCTTGAGATTCCATCGACTGCATTTTCCACAGAGCTTCATGGGTCTCGAATCCGTTCAAGGTCCTTAGTTGTCTTCCGGACCACTTGCCTTTGATACCCTTGACAGGTTTTGGGCTGGATACCCTGCTCATTGTGGTCTACCCAACTGTTGAGTGTAATCGCCTGGTGACTGTTCGCCCACTGGAAACCTAGTTTCCTATCATTTTTAGAGACATACACAAGTGACTGCGGGGGTATACCATAGTGCCTAGGAAAGACATCAGGCCATGCTTTGTAGAGTATACCCAGAGGGTCCTTCCATGTTTGAGTTACACTTGCATCAGTAAGTTTCTCTAGTGTTGGTTGTTGTAACTGTTCTTCCAACTAGTTTAGTGTTTGCTTGTTTTATCTTAGAGGTACCTTTTTAGTGTGTGTTGTTTTTTGAATGAATAGAAATCCCTAGTGTGTTGTTGATATTCTCACACAGTGGAGGATCACGAGCTCCTTAGGTCACAAAGGCTTCTAGGCCTATCACCGGTTACACTGGAGCCACCTCCGCCACCACTGAGGTGAAAGATAAACGAACAAGGGTCTTTTGAAGCGACCGAGTCACAGGAAACCGCACCTGACCAACATCTGGAGGAAAAGACCATTTTAGACCTTGGAGTGAAATCTCTTGGTCCATCCAAAACTCCAACCATTGATCTTTTGACACCCATCATCGTACAGATTCACCCTTACGAGTGACAGACAGTGTTGCAAGAAACAATGGAAACAAATGTTGCCACTTCTTCTAGGAATTCTTCAACTCCCACTACGGTTGTCACCACAGGGGGTATTCTACCTCCTAACCCACCATCGTCGGTCCAAGCCACCATGGTCTCGACCGCCTCTACCTCGAGTAGTGTTCTAATCCCGTATATGGCAGCGGCCACTACCCCTTTCACACAGAGTGCGACAAGCCCTTCGTTCTCATACGGGATGCCTAGCTCAGGTACAAGTCCTGTTCTTTCCTACTCCACTTTACAAACTTTAGGTCTGGGGTCAGGGAGCTCTAACACTTCTCTGCAAGGACACATGGGGGGCACTTCAACTCCTTTTAACACTTTCCCTTACGGGGGAGGTCATATACCTCCTTCATCCCCTTCGCTCGGAAGCACCCACCAGCAGTCCGCCAAGCCACCCACACACCATATTTTATTTGGAGCAAGGAGTCAAGGACCACCTTCTCACAATATTTCAGTAGGTTCGACACCGTTTTCTTTGTTCGATGCATTTGGTAACAAATATTTCTCGTCAGTTGCTTTCCAAACTGGGGGAAACCTCGGTTACAGAAAACCTATTCCTATGCAAGGTACTATTCCTACACAAGGGGCAAACCCAGGAACTTCTTCCACATTAGGACCTTGGAATTCTTGGCAAGGATCAGTTCCCTCGTCAGGAATGTCGATCTGGGGCAATTCTTTTCAAAACCAATGGAACCCCGGACAAGGTGATATGCCTATGCCCATGGGATCGGCATGGGGAAAGCCTTCCCAAGTCCTCCGAATGTAATGCACGCCCAACCATCTACGTCCTATTTTGGGAATCAGCCGATGATGTCTCCTCACACACAGAATCTTTACGCTAGTCATGGCCATGGTTTTTACCAGAACCCCGACCAACAACCCAAATTTTCCTGGAAACAAAGTGCCAGTCAAAATCCAGGCCCCTTTTTCCATGGTTATCATCAGCAACAACCAAAGATACCTTTCTTGGCAACTTTACATTTTCCAGACTTGACAAGATTGTTGAATGACCCCATCTGTCATGATCCACATTGGCCTCCTATGCTGACGAAATTTCCTTTGGACATACTAATGTTCGAGGCCAAGATTAACAAAGATCCAGGGGATCATGTGACCACCTTCCATCTTTGGTGCTCGTCTAATTTGTTGAAAGACGACTCCGTACAATTGCTTTTGTTTCAATGCACTCTCATTGGGAGTGTCACGAAATGGTACATCGAGCTCGACCGCTCGAGATATTCTTGCTTCGGCGAATTGGCAATGGAATTCCTAAACCATTTCCAATTACCTGTGAGATACAATGGCAGCACAGAATTGTTGGCCAATTTTGAACAGACAAAAGTGGAGCATATCTCTGACCACATCCAAGAGTGGAGACACAGGAAGAGTTTAATTAAGGTACCTATCCTACCAACATTCCTTCTTGAGTGGTTCCTTAAGTCTTTGGTCCCACAACTATCCAAATACATCGCAACGTCGGGAGTGTTTTCCAAAGAATATGCCATCATGACAGCTCAACAACTTGAGCTAATTTATTCTCAGTCTATTTTACTGTACGAGGTTTTTCCCGATGCACCACGATCCATACTTGATAAAACCAGACAGAGAGCTGGACCACATGCCGATGGTATTGTAGGTTCAGCAAAAACCAAGCCTACTGAACAACTGACAAAACAAATGTAGGAATTGTCTATACAACACATAATGACCAGCTAAACTACTATTTCGGCTGCTCCCCCTACCCAAACATCCGATGTACACACAGTGAAATCAAGAAATCCAAAGGCCACCCAATAGCCTGATGGAAAGAAAAAACAACAAAAGAAGGGTAAGGGGGGTAAGAAACTCACTAATAATGCTGGCAGGGGAAACACTGAGAAATGGAAGGTGAGGTATCCGTGCAACCTGTGCATGGAAGACCACCCGAACCACCAATGTCCTCGGCTTGCAGAGGCCCAAAAGTTTGTGACACACCAACAACTTGTCGTGTTAACCAATCCATTTTAACATGGGAAAAACCAAACCCAAGCCTCTACAAGCGCGGAAGGGGGCATTCAAGGACCCTCTCCGTCTTCGAATAATCCTGCATTCGCGAATGTGTATATGATGAAAAGTGATGCTTTTATATCGACTAGAGCGCATGACTACAGTAAACCAAGAACTTCTGAGAAGAGAAAAGAATATGAAATCCCATCTCTTCCTCTCCATATCGAGAAGACTTTGAGAGAAACAATGACATGCATCCCAAAAGGTGCGTTCAAGAAAGCTTCTCACAACCCAAACGCAAGGGCCACCCAGAACTATTCTGTGGTGGAGGATTTGTCTCAAACCCCTTGTGTGATGTCCACTTTGGAGGTCCTCCAAAGCTACCCTTCCCAGAGGAAAGATTTTTTAGCTGCTTTAGGATCTACCGAGACTTGTAATCTGGGTACAATCATGCTGGATACAACCGACTTAAAACATTGTCTGCCTTACCACGTAGCGTTTCAGATAGTAGTGGCTTACCCCACAAAGACTTTTGCTCGGAACATTTTCCGCACAGTGGTTGATGAGGGCACCTCGACATGCATCATGCCGTTGGCATGTTGGAAGGTCATTGGCCAACCCGTTTTGTCTATGTCACCTACTCTTATCACTGCTTTCGACGGTCGTTCATTCCAACCACATGGTATCATTCCCTCTTTCCCCGTGCAGTTAGGAGGGAAGACCATGTGCATTGAGGTAGAAGTAGTTGACGCATCCCTTGACTACAATCTCTTGTTAGGAAGGAGTTGGACTTATGCCATGCAAGCAGTGGTTGCTATAGTTTTTTGGGTCTTGTTGTTTCCAGGACTAGATTGTGACCATTGATAAATTGTCTTTCTCTAGACCTGACCCTTCACTAGGGGCATCCGCAATCCCGATTACTGATAATCCCCAAATGGTCATAGTCAATGTAGGGGTTGTTTTGTGCCCATCTTTGATGGGTACCTTCGATTACCTGCCCCCTCAAGGCGATGTCAAGTTCATATCATACCACCATAAGGTTGAGATTTTCCAAGTTTTGTCGTTTCACACGACTTACTTCAATGATCCGTGGATACTTCCTTCCCCATCAGCCACGATGGAAGGGATAGGTCACCCTGGCATGTCCATGCCCTTGTATACAATCGAAGTAGCGTACTCTTTAGTCCAACAAGCTTCATCCAACACAGATCCAACTCCTACACAAGAGTTAGATACGATTCCAAAGCCTATTTGGGCTCAAGGTTCTCTCATTGATACCGATTTGTTAGACTTAGTCTTGCCCTTCGACGAAGCAATAATTGAATTAATGAATAGTTCAAACAAACCCTAGGATGATCTCCATCACAGATCATACTTCCTCCCAGAGTTAAGAAAAATCGAAGCAGGAGAATTCACCTTGACTATGACTGGAGATAGGTCTTGTCCTATTAATCCCTTAGCTACACATGAGGTTTATGCCGAGGGTAATATGGAAACTATCATTGAAACTATGCCGATTAATATCTCCAGAACCCATGGCATCATGGAGAATGTTTTCATTGGAGCTGATTGTTCCCTCGAAGAGATTCAAATATACACAGATCTTTTTAAAGAATTCTGCGACATTTTTGCCTAGTCTTACGAGGAAATGTCAGGCATTGATCCAAAAATAGTTGAACATGAAGTCACAACTTATCATGATGCCAAGCTAGTTTGACAAAAGCTTCGTCCGGTTAATCCCAGGAAAGCAACAGCCATTAAGGTTGAAGTCAAGAAAATTCTAAAAACCGGTTTTATCTATCCTATCCATTTGACCCAATGTGTGTCAAATCTTGTGTTGATCAACAAGAAACAGGGCACAATTCATGTATGTATGGATTTCCATGATTTAAGCAAGGCCTGTCCAAAAGATAATTTTTCCACACCATTCATTGACCAGATAATTGATGAATGTGCAGGTTACGCGGCCTTTTCCTTCATGGATGGTTTTTCGGGATATAATAAGATACAAATCAAACCCGAAGACTAGCACAAAACGACATTCATTTGTCCATGGGGTACATTCATGTATCGTAATATGCCTTTTGGTCTCAAAAATGTTGGAGCGATCTTTCAGTGGTCCATGTCTTTTTATTTCCATGATCTCAAGAATATAGTCAAGGCCTATTTATATGATTTAGCATCTCGATCTCACAAGAGAACGAATCATCCAACACACCTCCGACTTATCTTTGAGCGATGTCACTACTTCTAGATTCACTTGAATCCAAACAAATGAATCTTTTGCGTAACATTAGGACGTTTTTTAAATTTCATAGTGTCAACAACATGGATCATGGTCGATCCTCTGAAGGTTGAGGCAATAGTTCGATTGCCTCCCCCAGGCACACTCCTTCAACTTTAGAGTCTACAGGGAAAGGCGAACTTTTTGAGGTGTTTCATCGCCAACTACGCCGAGATCACGAAGGGATTTATATGCTTACTGAAGAAAGACATTCCTTTTCATTGGGAGGATGTCTCTTAACGCTCCTTTGAAGCGTTGAAGCATGCCCTTACAACTGCCCCTCTGCTTAAGCCACCCAACTATAATAAATATTTCTTATTATACTTGGCTGCAGCAGAATCAACCATCGGCATGGTCTTAGTTCAGGAAGATGATTTTCTCTTAGAATATGTGATCTATTACCTGAGCCGAGGCCTCGTCGGATCGAAAATAAATTATTCTCATATCGAAAAAATTACATTGGTAGCCGTCCATGTTGTTCAACGGTTCCGTCAGTATGTTCTGTTTCGCAAGACCACCATCATTGCCATTGTGAATCCGTTTCAATATGTGTTGACACGATAGGTAATAGGCATAAATATCAATAGATGGATAGTCATCCTCCAAGAATTCAACTTAGATTTCATTTCAATGAAATCCAAAAAGTCACTGGTCTTCGCAGAACTTATTTCGTAACTTTCGGCTGAGTCAGGTGATGTTATGCCCGAAGAATCACCTATCAGAGGAGATATGTTTTTGATCACATTTTCGGATACTTGGTACGGAGATATACTTATCTATCTCCAGACTTTTAATTACCCCACCTCTTCTTCTCATGATGAGCGTCACCGTATACGCCATCAGGCTAAGAATTATCTCATACTCGACGATACGTTGTATCAAAGAGGTGTAGACTGCATCCTACGCCGATGTCTCACTCATGAAGAAGCAGTTATTGTGCTTAATGATTTCCATACTGGAGCATGTGGTAGTCATTTGTTTGGGTTGGAAACAACACAAAAGATTATACGAGCAGGTTACTTCTGGCTGACACTAATCAAATATTGTATCGAATCGGTCAAGAAGTGCCACCCGTGTCAGATCTTCTCTTAGAATATGAGGCCGCATCCTGCTCCCATGTTTCCTGTCATCACAGTTGGTCCCTTCACCAAGTGGGGGATTGATTACACTACATGCAACCCTCCTTCATCAAGGTGGCACCGTTATATCATTTTAGTCGTAGACTACTTCACGAAGTGGGTCGAAGCTATGCCAATGTTTAAAGATGATGGGGAGACTGTAGCTCTCTTTTTATTTAACCAGATAATAGCAAGGTTCGGCATCTCGAGCGATATTTTCACTGACCATGGCAGTCACTTTCAAAACCAAATGATGACCGAATTAACATCAAATCTTGCATTGCGGCAAGAACATTCATCACCCTACTACCCCCAAGAAAATGGTCAGGTGGAAGCTGTAAATAAATCTCTTAAGACCATCCTACAGCGAACGATCAACTCGGCCAAGTCAAATTGGCATTTGATGTTATACTCAACATTATGGGCTTACCGAATGTTTGTTAAGACTACAACCGGTTTCTCACATTTTCAACTCGTTTACGAGCTGGAAGCAGTCTTGCCTATAGAATGTCAGATCCCGTCCCTAAAATTGGAAGTACAGTTATTGCTAGACACTTCTCCACTTGAAGAGTAGTTATTATACCTTGAGCAGCTCAATGAGTAGCATTGTGATGCGGCCCTGGCCAACGAGGTTCACAAAAAAAAATTCAAGTGTCAGTATGATCGGTCCGTTCATCCTCGGATTTTCTCAGAAGGCGACCTTGTCATGGTCTATGACCAAGATAAGGACCCCCTGGGGGCAGGCAAATTCAAACCCATGTGGTTCAGAACTTTCATCATAAAAGAGTTTCTAAAAAAGGGCGCTTATCATCTAGTTGAATTTGAGGGAAATGCTTTGGTGGAGCCTAGAAATGGGCTCTACCTCAAGAAGTATTACTCATAGGTAGGTCACCTTGGGTAACTTTTTGTAACATATGTATAGTCTTTGTACTATTACTTTCTGGTTTCTTTTAATATTATGGACGTGTCATTTTTTATGTTATCTTTTGTCACTATGGCAGATGTCAAGTGAATCAGAGGTGTTCATTGGGTACGTAGACGGTGCTAGCCGGAACACTCGGAGGCTTGCCTTCGCAGCTTGGGTAATTTTTACACCTCAAGGCTAGTTATTATCTTCCGAAGGTATATGCTTAGGCGACAACACAAACAATGTCGCCAAGTATAGTGCAGTTATTGAGTTGCTTCGTGATGCCCTGTCATTTGGTATCTTTCATCTCCGAGTCTATTTAGACACTCAACTGGTTGTGTCTTAGTTAAATAGAGTCTACCGTGTTCATGATCCAACTTTACACCGATGATTCCTTAGGGTACGTCTCTTAGAACGAAGCTTTGATTATATTACATATTTTCATGTTCCTAGGAGATTAAACCAAGTTACAGATACTCTAGCTAATCAAATTTTAGACTGGCATCTCGCACACATATAAAATGACATACACATAAACATGTAAATACATTTTTAAAGGAAAATATGATCCATAAGACACAAAAAGACATAAAAATCCATATCATAATCATCATAGTACATAGGTGGACGCAAGCGCCTCAAAAAATATGACCAGTAACGAGTCATGGGGCTTATGCCCTCAAAAAATATATACAAGTGGAGCTATCAAAGTCTAGACTAACTAAGGTCAAGTCATGTGGGCCCTGTTGTAATAATCAACAGCGTTTGCCAAATGTTGAAACAATCAGACCCACGTTTGTGGTGCCCCCACTACATGAGGTTGCATGGATGGTGGAAGATCCTCAATCTCTGCCATGGGGATGGTCCGAGTGAGCAAGGTAAAATTTCTCTCAAATCGTCTCAAAACCCTCTCAGCCTCACTGGCTGGAAGCTCTCCTACTGCTGTTGTTGGTCCCCTTGTGGCGGCAGGTGCAAACTCTGCCCAAGGATGACGCATATTCCTCGCATAATGCACAGGTCATGAGGGTCTCACATCTGCACATAATAGACATGTATCTGTCAAATACTCTGGTATAAAAAAATGATATATAAAAAATAAAAATAAAATTATATATGTTTCACAAAAAAAAATGATGCAAACTAACCCATCTCGCCTCGCTCCTCGCGTGGAGGTATAGGGATCTCGTGATCTGTCGAGAAATCAATCACAGTATAAGTATAATCCTCTATGGCTAGGATCTACCACGACAATCAAGAAAATAAGTCATCATCAAAGGACTCATTGGTCCTTCCACCACCCTATCGTGGTAGCAACACTGCCCATCTGAAAACCACAGGAAGAGAGGTCTGATGTCCTCATACCACCACTCGAGGACTGAAACTAGGAACTCTTTCAAAGAAGAAAGAGCATAGAATCATCCTGAACCCGAAGTTCCTCTACGTCTGCAACCATCAATCTGTCAGTTGCCTCTTCATACAATCCAACAGTGTAGTGCTCCAGTCAAATATCTATGCATTTAAGCATTGTACTGCACAGTTCATCTGTGCACGGGATGCTTGATGTAGAGATGCAGAACCAGTCATCCACCCAAAAAGAAACACAATCGCCTGCAGTGATAAATCGGTGATCCTGATTATTGGCACCTGCGAGCTCGATCAGTCTGTACCAGCCTCACAATGAAGTCCTATCAATTCTGATATATTATGAGGCCCTGAAGGAAATGTCCAGAAATTGACTAGTTCCCCTCTCCTGGAGAGGCCAGTCAAAAAGTATATATCCTCTGTAGTGGGCACCAATGACTGCCCCTCTAACATAAAAGTTTTTGCGTCAGGGTGCCAATATTCAACCAATGCATTTAGTATCCTAGGTTGTGCTCTCATGAAAGGACATAGAAAAAACTTGAGCAAGCCACATTGCATTAACACCGCCACAGTGTTAGGGTCTTACCCAACTAGTGCACTAATATCTTCGTGGTATCATTCTCTCCATTGCACATACATCCTGCACATGGGAAAATTTATAGAGGGTTAGGCCTTTCTTTTTAAACCTTTTTTCACTCATGGGAGGGTCCACATGGGCTGTAGTGATGATAGTCGCATGTACACACGCTCTGCCATCAGATAGAGTGAGTGTACACGTGGGCTGTCATAGGACATCCCGTGTGGACCTAGGGCCGACCTTTTAAAGGTTGAAGCCCCCCCAAGAAACCAAATTAAATGCATAAATAAAGAATTAAAAGGAAAAAGGAGGTAGTTTATACTTACTTGGTCCAGACAAATGGTCGTTTCATCCACTGTAGTTCCCAGAATCACCACTTTTACCAAAGGGGTTTTTGTGCTCCAGAGTCAATTTCCAAATCAGCAATGGTGATAATGAGATGCTAGCTTCTATTTATAGACCTTTTGGCCCTTTTTTGTCACTTTTTTGGCCCCCTAATCATTTTCTTTGAATTGAAAACCATTTAGAGTGATTCAGGATTTGCTTTGGAAGGTTACGATTAGGTATCGGGACATTTTTTGGAGTTTTGGGTCGCTTTTGACGGTTCGTGGGGAAAAATCTCAGATAGCCAACTTGAGCATATAAGTTAGGTTTCCACCCCTACTTTTGTATCTTGTTGTCTTTATCCCTTTGCCATAGGATCGATCCCACCAAGTTGTGACACGGAACCATCATTGTTGCTTTAGAAGTGTCATTTTTTGGTGGTAGAGCTTACCAGAACATGGATGCCCTAGGTAGATCCCGGTTGCATTATGGTGTCCATGCTATCACTAATGACTGTAGGCTGGGGAGTCCTTTTAGATTTGCTTGATTACGAGTTTTGATCCTCATTTGCATGACTCTTTATCACTCTTGACCTCACCCACGGGACTCCCAAAACATAACGGGTATTCTTTTAAGCGATCTTGTGGCCTTTCACGCTCGTTAAAATGACATTTGAAGTCATGTCTATCTGGAAATAGTTTACCCCTTTTTCAGTCTGGATTGTCAACTGTACGAACAAAGGTATACTCTAGAGGCCTTGAATCTATGGAATAGTATTCTTAGGTATAATTTTAACCCTTTTTAGGGCCCGAGGGACTAAATTTACTAAAAAGGAACCCCCACGGAGTCGATAGTTAAGCTCTTTTCAAACTCCCTAAAATTGAAAATATCGTTGAGTGACCTTATTCTTTCACACTCATTAAAATGGTCTAGAAGAACATTCCTGACGGAGTCCATAGTTAAGCTTTTTTCAGACTCCTTAAAAATGAAAAAATTGTCGAGTGATCTTGTCTTTATCACACTCGTTAAAATGGTTTTGAATAGACATTTTGTCAGTGCTAGGTTTACCCCTTTTCGAACCAACTAGACTACCTTCGAAAAAGGTACCCCATTAGAGTCTTCTTTTATGTTTTTTCAGACTCTCTAAATATAAAAAACTGTTGAGCTTACCTTCTTTGGGCTCGTAAAACTTACATCGAAGGACGTTACCATTGTGTGTCTTATTAATCGCATTTGCATACCTGCATCTCTGGTCTAATGCTGGCTCCATGTTTATCTCAACTAAACCATCTGAAGCATGCCTTATATGCAAGCCCTGTAGCACTTTGCCTCTGCGTCCTGACACCTTTGGCCCCAGGAGGGATTTTTCCCGAGTGTCCTTACTTTGAGCATCAGTCTTGTCCTTGTGCCTCGAACTTGTATGTTTGCAACACTCATCCCTCCTTTGTAACGTAACATTCTTTTATTCTTTTTTCAAAATTATTGAAAACGACAAAAAAAAATCAAATATACCCCAAAAAGAGGAAGGGAAAAGTATTTTCTTTGTATTGGAAGCACAATAAGTCACCCTTGGATAAATCACATCTGTCCATTTTTTCGTCAAACCCTCAGATTTAATATGACCTTAGGAAGTTGTTCCCACTACATTGAGCTGTGTCCTCCTCCATTTGGTTATTCTTCCAAACATATGGAGAGTTTGCGTTGCCTCCTGCCTCGTAAACTTCTGTTAATGCCATGCTATCTGAGTCTCATATTTTGTCATGCTATTATCCAAAGGAAGTTTTCTAAGCCTGAGTCAGCCCATCTGTAGTTTGTCTCTTTCCCTCATGCCTGACCATCCTCAAAGTCCAATCAAGTCTTTGTTCGAAATCAATGAAGCCTTCAGTCTGATCATCAATATTCTCTAGTCCATGATCGACGAGCCGTCGAAGACCTCTGGGAAGTGAATTTGTACACTCATATTACACTACTACCTGAGTTTTGAAGATTTTTAAGTTGTTGCTTGAGCTCTAAAGACCTCATCTCTAGCCATCAGTCCTTATCATCTTCTAGAAGATGGATACTGTACATGTATATCTTTTTGATTTCGAGATGTATCTCCACTGTGTATTGCTCGCGGCTACACTTTATATAGTTATATGACATGGATCTACAATGCATTTGATTGGTAGCCATCATTTTATTTTATCCCAAGCATGGGTACGCCCGCCTCGGTGAGACAATTATTATTTTGTAGATGGCACCTCCTGATTTCTGGTCCCTGGGCTCACTTGTTCGGAACATTAGTAAAGATTGTTAATGTATTTTGGACATCAGATGATCTTTTGACATCACACATTAGGGGGCATCTATTATAAACCTAATTTTCACCAGACATGCTTACCTGGCATCAGGCCATCTCAGATTCCTTCTTTTCCAAAACACTACTGAAAAACTCTTCTTAAAAACCCTTTTATAAAAACCCACGCGCCCTGCTCCATTACTGCACGCGTGTACACGCTAGCTGACCCAAGATAGCCCGCGCGTACCTACAAAAGCATGAAAAAAGGAAAGTTGTTGACGGAACACATAGCTTTGGGTAATTTAACTAAACCTTTTGGCCATGCATGGCCGGTCACTCGACCAAATACCTAGCTTCTTCTAGCGTATAAAAGAAGGGTTAGGGGTCCCATTTGAGAGGAGGAAAATCATAGTAAAGAAACTATACCCAGTTGAGCATTCCCTTTGTCCCAACCTTTAACCATCCTTGTGCAAAGAGAAATATAGAGAAAATAAATTGGAGGATAGTGGAAGAAGAGCCCAGGACCAGGATCAAGGAGCAGTAGCTGACTTTATCATTGTAAGGTATCATTGTGAAGTTAATAAAATAATTGTTTTTCCCGTCCCGCCATATGAGATTGTCATTATTTGAATATTGATTG
>JASDQU011400389.1:66229-80223 GCA_032191745.1 Picea mariana | reverse complement strand
AGTCTTTTTGATGCCTCTTCTTTTTTCCTCTTCTCATATACTCTAGAGGTCTTCATGGGCTCAATTTTTAGTTTCCCTTTGGTGTATTCCTAGTTATTTCCCCCCTTTTCAGATTGATTTCTCTAATATTCTTCCTTTTCATTTATTCTCTTTTGTTCTATTTTACCTTCTTTCCTTATCTTTTCTTGTTCCCTGGCTTGTAAATTATTCTAGTCTTCCTCCAGAAGCAATTGGAATTGTTCATGTAAGATCCTTTTCTTTTCTTCTTGTTCCATTTGAAGTTTTCTCTTGGCCAAATCATCGAGTAATATTTTTAATTCTTCTTCAAATAATAGGACTCCTTTGAATATCTCTTCAGAAAAATTAACTTCATGTATCTTGGAATGAGCGAGGCCTATATACTTGATATGATTTAGTGCCATTTCTTGTGGGTTAGGATCTCTAGCTTCTCTGAGGAACAAGCATATTTCTTGTAGGGTTTCTGCCTCTTTTCTGGCATGGGGACCATTGAATAAACTGTAAATTCCTATATTTCCTGGAAACATAGGCCATATTTTCTTTCTACTACCTAAAAGGAGATAGGTTATACCGATTCCCATGGTCTGGAAAACAATTTCTCTAATCAATAACCTGTCATGGACATAACAAGGAAGGAGATGTGGGTCCCCAGTACCTCCATAAACCCTGATTTAATGTAGTTCTTTACTAAATATCAATCCTCTACATATTTCATCCCAACCATGGCTTCATTTGATATTCTATACCTTGGGAATCCAAAAGTGATAGTATGGAGAGGGGAAAGAACGAAGTCACATACATTATAGAAGCATTTTTTGTAGTTTATGTTTCAAAGATCATAACAATAAATATGTATTGGAGGTTGGTATTCATCCTAGCTCCATCTGAAAATAAGAAATTGCATGGAAGAACAAATGACATCAATAAGATATGAAGACATGTAAAAACTAGGTTTCTTCATACCTTGAATATTCTTCATGTTGTGGAAAATATTGAAAGTTAATGTCTTTGCCCAGTTGAAGACATGTCCTATATTTATGACTGTGTATGTCATGTGCAACCACTCCATATAGAAATGTGTACTATTTTCTTCTCCATATAGTTTGCTCAACATAGAAATCAACATCTTGTATGGTATTTTTAACTCATAGGTATGAATTGATCTTTTCCCTTTCTTGAAATTTCTTTCTTCATCTAACCACCAATATTCCATCAACTCGGCAAAGTATTTATTATTTTTGGTGAATCCCTTTAGGAATTATTCATTGAGGGAGACCATAGGTCATGGAAGGTGAGATCTGAAACCAATGTCTTCAGGTCTCAGGGATGTTATCTGTCTCTTGGGTTTTTCTTATGATTTTGGTTGTGCTTAGGTCAAATTGTTTGAAACACCATTGAGTTGAATCATTGTATGGGAATGATGTTGGATGAGAAGCCATGTGGTGAATACCACTTTTCTATATATTCTAATACACGTCGAGGCTCTCATCATTCGAAGATAAATATCCAATGTTGAAAATTTTGTATATTTCATTGCACCTGGGGAAATGGTATTCTTCGGTGTGATGGGTAGTATCCATCACCAAGAGGTCCCCTGGATTAGTAGGAGTTTCAGGCACGAGAGGCAAAGAAAGAATCGTGAGTTTCCTTGATTTCTTGGAATTTGAACACGTCATGTTGTATTTGTTTTGTCCTGCGATTAAAATAGAGATATATAAATCCATCTAACATATATAATACTATAATGACACGGAAAATTAAAAAAATATCATACATTTTGTTCTCTAACTAGAAATGAATATTACAATATGTTATCGGCTGGATATTGCAGAGAAAAGTGTTTTACAAACTTACGGAGGTAAATAATGTGTTAAGTAGGGTTTTGAATTTATCATGTAGATAGKAAATTACCCTWACTCGCATAGCTAATKMTCTATGCACAACAACYAATTTACAAGAAAAACATCACCTCACCACTAATGCAATTTGAAGGTACAAATCGCCTAAATCCATGTATCGRGGGTGCAAAATCTAGCAGTCGGACTTGAAAAATTCCAAGAGTGTTATTAAGGTATCCTTCATTGGAGAGGGAGCAATTTCTTGATCTATTTTGGCTTCGATGGAAAGGTATCTAGGAATATTCTCATTTATATTGACAAGTGTGTCGAGAATGYGATTTAGAGGTTGAGTTATCTCATTCTTTYGTTAACTTCCAGGACATTTTTTGTTAGAGGGTAAAGTTATCAAGTATCATAAAAAATCTGAGAGTGAGTTTTCTGATAGGAGAGATYAGAGGGTTTAGTCATTGTGGATGGTAGTTATCCTCCTTTCACTACTCTAAGGGGAATGACATCAAAGAATATCACTTCCTTGATAATCGTTTTGATCCAAAGATCTAGAGAAGACTTGGAACCACACAAAATGATTTGGGGAACCAATCAATGTATACCACATGTTAGGGTTATCTTTGTAGAGGACCCACACATGCATTAGAATTATAATACAAAAACAAGATTCTTTGACCAATAATCAACTGACATGTAAGCTAAAATGACCACTTAGAGATTTATCTTGGATATCCATAGTTGGAATGAGTTTCGTCGGAGTTATATTTTATTGGCGTGAAAATATTATTACGGTAGAAATGATCCCGACAAAACTCTTTCCGATATGACTATCAGAAAGGTTTGGTTGGGATATTAGTCAATTTAATCTCATATTTTATCCCGAAGAGTCTCTTCCATATGGAAAATTGGTTCTGTGATGCTCAAGGACGTAAGACCACTAAAGAATTACCTCATGTTTGAGCATAGAAAATAATTATATTTCTTTGGGATGAGTATGAATCGATAAACAAGTAGAACAATTCAAAATTTCAAAATGTACATCATCACAAACAGGGTTATGATATATAATTTCTTAGAAAAATGGTAGTTTCCTTTATTAGTATCAAATCAATAATGTAGTGACATAGTATCTTGCAACAAAAACATTATAGGGGGGTACCCACTAAAATTCTCTTATTCAAGAGAATTTTAGTGGGTAGTTGTGAGGGAAAAACATGGTGTAGCCCCATTGTATGTATGAGAATGGATAGGATTGTAATGAATATAAATGAAATGAGGCCTTCATTCAAAATTTTCATTGTATTCCTTGTGTATGGTGATGATATGTTTTATTGTTGTTCCTTAACTATGCTTATGAATGGATGCTATCTAACCTAATATGCCATGCACTTAAATATATGATAGTTGTTTATGTGTTTTCCTGACATCGATCAAGTAATTGATTGGGGTAAATATGTGAACTTATGTTTAGTTCAAATGCATACTAAAAGTGCCAAATAACCCTCACCTATTTATGATGAAGACCCAACAAGTTTTAAATCAACTTTAGTATAGTATTTCTTCATCATGAAAGGCTAACATATATGTTGGATTACTGAGAGGGGGGTTGAATCAATAATAGAGAAATCTAATCCTTTTTAACCATATAATGCAAGTGTTATATCAATGTAGCATTATCATCCAATATTTACAAAGTAAATAAACAATGAACAAATGAAAAATCATACACATACACGGTACACCAGTGTTTTTACGTGGAAACCCAAAGCGGGAGAAAACCACGTAATTATTTTTCTTATATGTATTGAAGAATCACATTCATTGGAAGAACTGACTTCCTTTGTTTTCCAGCTGCAACTGGAAGGAGGCTCGAACCCCCTAGTTTCTCAGGATACAACCTGAGGGAAGCTCCAACTCCTCAATTCTCTGAATACAACCAGAAGGAGGCTACAACCCCCGATGCTCTCTGGCTATAGCCGAAAGGTGGCTAAAACCACCTTTCCTTGCCCCATCCAACCGCTCTGATGTATAAGTAGAATGATGAAACCACTGTCACACTATCACTATGAGATATACTAGTGTAAACCTGTACCAATCAACCTGCACCAAGCAACTTGTACCAATAACCTGAACCATGCATCAACCATGCATCAACCAATACCTCAACCTGTACCATAAACAAGTGAATCAACCATCCTCCAACCTGTACCAAACAACATGTAATCAACTTGTACCATAAACAAGTGCATAAAACTTGCACCAACCTGTACCTCAACCTGCAAACCTTCCTTAACTTTAACAACAAGAGACTAGGATTTTCATCAAACTTTACTTTAGTCTCACATTACTAGTTCTGGATTAGTCAACAACCCTAACTTGAAATAGTCATAACTATGTACCTGTAATGAATACAGATATGAAAATATTAAACAATGTTCTTCAGTGTGTTTATGTAATTCCTTCAGGTGTCACTACTTGGAACCTCTCAAAAATGAAGTTATAGCAAAAATGACATACCTTGTTGAATTATGGATTATTCTAGAGAGCGAACTTGTAGAGAGTGCCCCGCACATAATATTTGTTGTATGKATCTAAAAATTTTAAACCAAAGACTACAGATTGTACTCTAACCAACACATTTTGTATTATTGAAATTGGATTTGTTATGAAGAAGTTATGATGTTTTTATCCGAAACACATGTTTTAGACTAGTTTCAAGACTAGCCACAAACCCTATTTTCCACGGAGTGTAACTCCAAAAATACAACGACCCACAAGTTGAAATTTGTACCACAACTACTTGGATATGTTTCCTCAATGGCCTCCCAATTTCACAGTCTGAATCATTCTAAATATTTTTTTATTGTTAAAATGGTGAGATGACCTGTAAAAAACATACCTTAGAAAACATCATCAAAAGAATTTACCCCCCCTTGAATTTCGGCCTTCTTTACTTCACCTTCCCTTTGAAATTCGACTTAGATATCCTTTGGTTACCTCATTCACCTGTATATATTCAATATGCTCAAGTGTGATTAAAATGAGAGAGCCTTGCCTCTTATTTATACTTTCATGTAGCTTCCTCAAGGGGTTACCTTTTAACCATATTAATCCAATTTCCTTATTTTAGTGCTAACCCACTTCTAACCACTTTCCATAATTACAAAGTTCTCGATTTAATTTATTATTTAAATAATCCTCCTTGACTTTGTCACTTCACTTTATTATTTAAATAATCATCTTTGACTTTGTCACTTCACTTTTTTATTTAAATAATCCTCTTTGACTTTGTCACTTCACTTTATTATTTAAATAATCCTTTTTGACTTTGTCACTTCACTTTATTATTTAAATAATTTCTTCTTTGCAAACACTTTGACTTCTTTGACCTTTTGGGGCTTCAAGCCAACATATGATGGTCCTCCAAATTCGTAAGGCCATAACTCTCAAACCGTGAGGAGTTATGTGACGTTCCACATACCACCAGAAATGGCATGACATTTAGTATCCATCTAGAATAGTCTTACCTGCAAATATATCAAAACTTATACCATTATACATAAAATAAACTTGGGTCCATTACCCAAACCTTTGTGTTACCAGAATTTGCTATTGGACTTTCTTCAAGGGTTGACATCAATGCCAACCAACCCAATTAATAAACAATCTCCCCCTTTGGAATTGATGGAAACACTTCGATGGAATACTGAAATCATATCACTCACTCTCCCCCTGGAACCATGCCTGCATCTCTGTTTCCAACACTGCCTCTAGAACCATGCCTCTGTCCTCCACATCTAATAAATCTCTCCCCATTTGTCATCAATGTCAAAGGTATCTTTCCATTCGAGGTTGCTCCCCCTAATTGACTTGTCTGATCTCCCAACCTGAACTATCCTCTTTATGGTTCTTCCTCATGTACATCTAAGACATATAAGATAAGAATTCATTTTGGAGTAGAAATAACTTTGAGTTTCTAGCGAAGATACTCAAAGGCTTCCTGTGGAAGCTGTTTTGTAAAGATGTTTGCTACTTGTTCTTTTGTGCCCACATATTCAACTCTGATGTTCTTTTCTGCAACTTGTTCCCGTAGAAAGTGATACTTGATTGGAATGTGCTTCATCTTGGAGTGCATCACTGGGTTATTTGAGATACTAATGGCTCTTGTATTATCATAATAGATTGGAATGGACTCATCATACTCAACCTGTATATCTATCAGATTTTGTTTCATCCATAGAACCTGTGTACAACATGCTATTGCTACAATATACTCTGCCTCGGCTGTAGATAAAGATATTGATGATTGTTTCTTGCTTATGCATGATACTAAACACTCACCCAAGTAGAATGCTGCTCCACTGGTGCTTCGTCGGTCATCAATGAAACCTGCCCAATCTGCATTTGTGTAGGAAATAAGTGATAGATCCTTTCCTTTTGGATACCATAATCCAAACTCTTATGTTCCTTTGATATATATGAAAATCCTCTTCACTGCTAATACATGTGATTCCTTTGGTGCTTCTTGAAATCGTGCCACCTATCCAACTGCCTACATTGCATCTGGTCTTGATGCTATGACATATAGTAGGCTACCAATCATTGACCTGTATTGCCTCTGATCTATAGACTTTGAATCATCATCTTTTCTCAACTTGCAACTATTTTGCATGGGAGTGATAACGGGTTTGCAATCTTCTATTCCGAACCTCTTTAACATTTCTTTGATATACTTGGCTTGAGAAATAAAAATTCCTTGGTTTCTTTGACGTATCTGAAGACTCAGAAAGAAGGATAGTTCTCCAAGTAATGACATTTCAAATTCATTCTGCATGTCCTTTGCAATTTTCTCGCTTAACCTGTCATCAATACTTCCAAAAATAATATCATTAACATAAACTTCAATTAATAAAATACTATATTGAGTTACCTTGATGTAGAGGTTGTTGTATGCACTTCCCTTTCTKAACCCTGTCTGCTGTAAATATTTATCTAGTCTAGAGTACCATGCTCTAGGAGCATGTTTTAGACYATACAAGRCCTTMTTTAATTTACACACATAATATGCTTTCTCTGACAACTGAAATCCTTCTAGTTGTTCAATGTAGACTTCTTCTTCGAGTTCCCCATTCGAAAAATTTGATTTTACATCCATYTGATACACTTTAATATTTTTGGAGCATGYATAAGCTAAAATAAATCAGATTGCTTCCATTCTGGCAACTGGGGAAAATGTCTCTTCAAATTCGTTTCCTTCAACYTGTGCATATCCTTTACATACCAATCTATCTTTGTTCCTTGTAACTTGTCCATATCCATTCAATTTATTCCTGTATACCCACTTTGTGTCAATCAMATTCTTATCCTTTGGTCTTGGAACCAATTCCCAAGTGTMATTTTTCTCTATTTGATCCAATTCTTCACTCATGGCCTTATTCCAAAATTCATCCTTGCTAGCCTCTTCAAAACAGGTTGGTTCAATCGTAGATGAGACTGCTAGGTGCATTTGTTCTAGTGAACGRATTCTTCTTCTAGTCTCAACTTCTGCATCTTTATTTTCGATAATCTGATCTGAAGGATGATTCTTCTGTACTCATCTGTTACGTGTCTTTGGAGGCACTTGCTGAAATTTCTCTTTTGTTTCTGTCGAATCCTCTTCATCTTCCCCTTCTACTTCTTTTTCATCCTCTACTTCTTCTTCGTAAAGTTGTTCCATTGATTCATTTTCTTCTTCCTTTAATTCTTGTCTACCTATTTCATCAATTGTTATGTTGATGCTTTCCAAAACTTTGTTCAATCTCAAATTGTACTTGAGTAAACAACAAGTACTCATTTTTCCACATGAGAATCAAACTTTCCCATTATGCCATCTTCTCTTTTGATGTAGCATTTTCTTCCAAAAAATTTGAAGTGATTCACATTTGTTGGTCGTCCTTTCCATATCTCATAGGGAGTTTTTTCAGTGTTGTTTCTGAGCATTACTCTGTTTTGAATGTGAACTGATGTATGTAGTGCATGTGTCCAAAAGATATCTGTCGATTTGGAATCCATTAACATTGTTCGAGTCATTTCCTGTATTGTCCTTTTCTTTCTTTCAACAACTCCAATATGTTGAGGTGTCCTAGAAATGGAGAATTGCCTTTTTATTCCATGTGTGTTGTAGTAGTCCATAAATTCCTTTGAAGTGAACTCTCCCCCATTATCAGATCTCAAGCATTTGATTTTTGAATCCATTTCATTTTCAACCATTTCCTTGTAGACCTTGAAGTTTTCAAAAGCTTCTGACTTATTCCCGAGAAAGAAAACTACAATCATTCTTGTATAATCATCAACTAATAACATAAAGTATTTCTCACCTTTTAAACCCTTTGTTGTATTTGGTCCAAATAGATCAGTATGCACAATTTCTAGTGGTCTTGTCGTTGAATATTCTTTTGATTTAAACTTGGTCTTTGTTTGCTTTCCTTGTTGACAATGCTTGCATAAAGAGTTGGTTGGTTTTGTGATCTGGGGCATTTCTCTAATTTATTCCCTTTTATTGAATTTGACAAGGTTATCAAAATGTATGTGACCCATTCTTCTATTCCATAGCCAACTTTCATCTTTCTTTCCTAGGCAACACTTATCATTTCCAATTTCACTTAATACATATATGTTGTTTGAAGTTCTCGCAGCTGTTGTAATCAATTTTCCTGAACCTTCTTTTCTTATCTCACACTTTTGTGATTCGAAAGTAACTTTATGAACTTGGTCACACATTTGACTCACACTTAGAAGATTATGTTTCATATCTTCTACTAGTAGAACATTTTATGCCTTGGTATTCTTGTTCCCAATTTTGACTGTGCCTTTTCCAATGATTTAAGCTGAATCATCATTTCCGAAGGAGACTGATCCATATCTTTCCTTTCTTAATGTAAGAAACTTGTCTCTATCACATGTCATGTGTTTTGAATATCCACTGTCAACATACCAACCGCGCTTCTTCTGCTTATCTTGTAGAGCGAGTGTGAATTCTTCATTGCTATACTAATTTTGCTTTCTTATCCATGTCCTTTTTTGAGGTTCCTATCTGTGACTGTTGTTGTTCTATTGTGGTTCTATAGGAGGGACTGTCATTCTACAATCTTTGGCCTTGTGTCCAAAGTTGTTACATTTGTAGAATTCCACTTTAGTGCTCAAAGATTCAAACTTGTTGTCACTTCTTCTATGTGTTTCACTAGGCCTTCTTGGATAACCCTTTTGTGTATGAATTTAAAAGTTGTTTATGTTCCTGTGGTTAGATCTGCAATTCACAATTTTGTGTCCAAAATTATTACATGCATAACATAAAGAAAAAAATATAGTTTGATACCTGGGAGTTGAATATCTTTTGAAAGGAGGTACTCTTATAAATCCTTCTTCTTCCTGAGTCCTATCTATTTATGTTGGTCGTTGATTATGAAATATGAATATTCTTGGTGGAGGAGTGTGTTATCACATAAACTTGTCAAAACCTTACTCGATCCGAGCCATTCAAGTAGTCTACACAGGCTACAGTCGTGAGCACCAAGCACAATACTTGAAGCAATCTAACATAAATGCAAATCAAGTGAGCGAGAAAGATCATATTTCGACGATGAGCATCCATTAGGAAGATCATATCAACAAATGTTTGGTGATCAGAATCATACAGTTGCATGGATTATAGTGTCAGAGGTCTAAAGTCACAAGGTCCATCCTAGATGTTGGTGCTTCGAAGGACACGTGGTGCATGATCTGCATTTCGTGGTTTCGCCAGAGGAGCGGTCAAGGAGAAGAGTCATCAGAACTCCCAAAATGCGAAATCACGAAAGGATCACAGTCGTTAATCAAAGGGGGATCTGGACCGTTGGATCAAATTTCCATGATTTCATGAGTCGGGAAAGTGAGAGGGAGGAGTCTTGGAGAATCACGAAGCGTGATGTCCCGAAATGGCGATCTCGTATGGGCCATCCATTTCAGAAGGACACGTGGCATAGGATCCGAGCCGGGGAGAAAGTCATTTTGAGAAGGCTAAAGCGAGAAGTGCTGATGGTATGAGGCCTCGAAATGCCTATGTGATCTGGACCATCCGACGCAAAGAGACGTGTGTCACCCGATCCGAGCTATCACGATTTCATGACTCAAATATTTTAGCATAGAACAAAATGTGACCTCGTGAAACGTGAAATCCTAAAACACCTGGAATTTGGGCCCACGGTCACAACCCAAGGTAATATGGAAAGTAGGGCCAAAATAAAGGTAAGCACCCATTCAAGCAGTGAGCGAATAAAGTTGTTCAAGAAAATTATCGTGGTCGTCAAATTCAAAGTAAATTCGACTGTTGAGCCAGATGGGCCATTTCGCGATTTCAAGCATCAGAACACTGGGAATCAAGGGGAGTGAGAACTCCCAAAATGCAAAATCCTGAAATTTCACATCAGAGCCCAAGGTCATGGCTCGAGGTCATATGGAGAAAGGGAATGGAACCATGTAAGAGATCGAAGCACCCTTCTTGGTATCAACAAAATATCTGCGTGGTTCCAAGACGCCGAGATTAATTGGAAGAAGTCGTGAGCTCAACTGGAGCATTCTTGGGTGTCAAGACCTGTCCTGAGCCTGATGAAAGTAGTTAATGAAAATGGGGAAAGTGGTTGAAACCTCATTTCACCACATAAATGGAAAGCATGGAAGAGCCGACCATGGAAGGTAGACTATCAACGAAAATTTTCCTTGTCAGCAGATTTTCCTGCAGAGCCCATACTGATGCGATCTTGCGTCTGACAGAAAAATGCAAGTGCATCCTGTCAAAAGAAGGTGCATACACAAAGCTTTGAATGTAATATCCAAGTCACACTCTCGGTGGTGGTGATTGTTTTGAGTATAAGGAATCAATTTTGATATTTTGTTAGGGTCGATGGTAGAGCAAAGCTCCCGGTCTGTAAAGTTTTAATGAACACTCTGGTTCTCTGGTTATGCTTGGTATTCTGAGATTTCTTGTTTAATGACAGTCAAATTTTTTGCTTCCCCTTGTTTTCCTCTAATATTGAAAGAGTTCATGATTGATTGATTCACATGGATTATTGTGATTGCATTATGATGAAAGTTTGATTGTAGTGTCGTTATAATTTATCTCAGTTACTTTAAGCTTTGAATTCAAGTAGATCTTGTGTTTAATATTTTCCTCCTGGGCTGCTGGAAGACCCGATGTCTTTGGAATAACTCTACATTCTCTCACCAAATTCTTCCTCCTACTCACCCTTACTACAACTTACTGACTGATATTAAACTAAGACCTCACCTGCTTGTGCATATCAGTCCAGTTTTCTAAGTTAAGATGATATTTTCTCGAGACTGCGCCCATTTGACCCCCTTATAATCAACCCGTGACATAAATTTCTGATGGGTATAAGGATTACCTCTACAACAACCCAGAGTTGACCTTCGGTGCTAACATTTCTGGCACCGTTGCTGGGGAAAAAATTGAATATTTTCCCTGGGATTGAACGACAAAGCTTACTAGTTCTGAAGGTGCATCAGAACTTCATACATCAATATTGAAAATGTCCACCTGGAAACTCCACTGTGGTGACTCCATTGATGYGAATCCACTGGCGAATCCACTGTTTCAGTTGTGGCTTCTAGAGGTAGACACATGAGGTCTACTTCCTAACTTCCTTTAGCAACACCTGAAGCTGACCCAAAGAAAATTGTCAGAAAGGGAAAGGACCTTCGAGAAGGTAATTTTTCTGCTGAACCAGGTATTTCTGATGATTTTCACTGTCCTCCTTTAAAAACTCCACTATTTTCTTCTCATTCTCCTATTATACCGTCTGTTGGATTTTCCTGAAGTTTAAAGTTTGGGAGTGTTACTATTGAGTTTTCCCCTCTTGGTCTGGATTTGGAGGGAGAAATCCTTGTCACTCCTCTCTCCCTTGAAGTTGTACCTTGGTCTAGACCCCATAGATCAGAAGATTTTCCCACTCCCAGTTTCACTACTCCTCCTCGTACTAAAGCTGTTGGTTTTGCAGTAAGGGAATCCACTTTACCTTCGAGACCTGTAGCCTTTTCTCCAAACCCTCTGCTGTTTCCATTTCCTCTCAGAAGCTTAGTTCTAGTCTCCCCTGTTCAAACCCCTTCCCCTCCTAGTTCTCCTCCTATTCACACTCCTATGGCAGGAGTTAATCCCCCAAGAAATATAATGGACACTACAGTAGCCACCATATATGCCCCTCTCATTTTTCCTCAGCTGCTTAATGCCCTCCCAGCTAGTGGCTACCTTAAGAAACTGCCTAAGTTTGCGGGGGAGGGAGATATCACTGCAGAGGAGCACCTTGCAACTTTCTATAGTTATGTCGATAACTATGTCATAGTAGATGAAGATGTGTCGATGAGGATTTTTGTCCACAGTCTCGATGGAGAAGCCAAAAAGTGGTTCAGGGCCTTGACCCTTGGATCTATTGATGGGATTGAGGATTTAGAATATGTCTTCTTGAGACAATGGGGGGATAAAAAAGACTTCATGTATTTTATCACAGAGTTTGGGTCCCTAAAAAGAAAAGAGGGAGAGTCTGTTTCTGACTTCTCCAAAAGATTTAACAAAATGTACAATAAGATCCCTATTGAGATAAATCCTACATAGGACTTTGCCAAAATTACCTATGCTAGTGCTTTTGACCCTGACTTCTGCCTTCTGTTAAGAGAGAGAAGAGATTCCTCCTTGGCTCATATGTAAGATGCATCCCTGGAAGTAGAGTCTAACATATTGGCAGTTGACCGAATCAGAAATAAGGCTGGCAGAGACATAGGAAGGGGAAGAAATGAAGCCTCAACCTCTAGTTCCTCAGCCTCCCCCCATCAAATGGATGAAGTAACCAAGCTACTGAAATCGCTTTCAGCCAGATTGGAAAGGTTGGAATTAGAGGGGAAGCAAACATACATAAATCCCCAAAATGTTGATAACAAAGGCAACTTCAAGATGCCAAACAAAAATGCTCCTTAGGTTTTGCAAAGAGAACCTCGAAATAGAGATAGGGATGATCATAAAATCTAGACCCCTCTTCAAAAAACCCAGGTTGCAGATGATGGTGGAGAGGAAGAGGATCTTGACCCAGAAATTCACTGTCTTGAAGATGCATCCCTTCTCCTCACTTAACTCCATCAACATACGGGGAGTCTCTCATGGACATTCAATTAAACAAGTTGAGCAAGGGGGAAAGGGTCAATGACAACCCAAATAAATACAACCTCAGGTACAAAAAGAAAGGAGGAAATCCTGATGTTCCTGATCGACCTACTAAAGAAGAAAATCCTGCCGAAGATATCATAAGAAACAACAAGGAGAAGAAGACACAGACCCCCCCACTAGTAGAAAAAGGCCCTATCCTAGAGGTAAAGGAATTTTTGAATCCCCCCTCCTATTTTAATTTTGAGCACGAAATTCAGAAGATTAGGATCCCGGTACCCCTTTTAGATCTGGTCAAACATGAAGACTTTAAGAGATCCCAGTCTAAACTATTGCTGCCTAAACCTTTGTATCATACCTCAGTCTCAAGTAGTTTGAAAGACGAGAAGCCAACAATCATCTTAGGTTCCATGGTAGAATATAAAGATGATTCATCCCCTCCCTTCTACACATCACTAAACATACATGACAAGGTACTGCATAATTGTCTGATGGATTCAAGGGCCTCTCATAATCTCATGCCCAAAACTAGCATGGAAGAACTAGGACTGGAAGTCACTAAAGAATACCATGACTTGTATTCTTTTGATTCAAGGAGGGTGCAATGTATTGGGGTCATCAAATATCTAGTTGTGACCTTATTTCAACTACCCATGAAAAGTGTGTTAATGGATATCGTGGTGGTTGATGTCCCTCCCAAATTTGACATGCTATTATCAAGATCTTGGATAAAAAGTCTGAGGGGAACATTGCATATGGACCTCACATATCTAATATTCCTATGTTTGGAGGGGAACATAGAAGACTGTACATGGAAGCTCAGTTGGCCTATATCATTAGTGATGAAGTAGACCCCACCAATCATCATATTTTTTCCCTTGATGCTGATTTGGGATCCAACTTGTTACAACTTACTGATGCTCTCGAAGCCCCTCTTGAAATTA
>JASDQU011400388.1:51519-66076 GCA_032191745.1 Picea mariana | reverse complement strand
ATCATCATCATCATCATCATTAATCCTAAAAGCTTATTGGTTGTCCTATTTTATATATGGTTACCTGGTGTACCCAAATCCATAATCAATTGAAGTCCATTATATGAAAACTAAAATTCTATGGATTTAGACATCTTAAGTTTTGTTTTATCCCAAGACATAACACCCACTTTTCCTTGGCCTTATTCCCAATTTCATTTGTTGACTAGGAATTAAAGAATGGAAAGGTAGAATGTACTAAGTGTAGCATTGAACATTGTGCTGCACCTCCTTGGTAAAATTTCATTCAAGCATATCTAATGTATTGTTACTAGATTTAATGTTTACATAATTTAATCAACTTGCACATAAAATTGGTAGAAAATTAAACAAAATAGATTTAATGTCTATATAATTCAATCAACTTGCACACAAAATTGGTAGAAAATGAAACAAAATGTTTTATATTGTGAGGAACTCTCAAACTTATTTCTAGTATTATAATCAAACATTTATTTTTAGCAATGCATCATTATTAACTTATTAAGAACTAGATTAGATTCAATTTTGTAAGCAGCCTAATGGAGATAAAATTTGAGAAGAACATAGTTATTAAGTCATTTATCTATTATTATTATTTATCTTATATATATATTTGATCATTTCCTATATTATATCTACAAATTACAAAAATAAAACATTTGTTTTCATTGGATATTGGAATTAAATATTTTTTTAAACAACCTTGCATTATATACATATATAAAGTATGTTCCTCATAATGTTGTTTGTAATTCTGGAAATAAACTATGTATGTAGTCCATACATACATAGTTAATATTGTTAATATTAACTTCTTCTTTTTTAATTTAATATAAAAGACTTTTCCATTCTAATTATCAATATAAATACATTTACATAAAACTTTATATATAAAAATTAAACATTAATATTTTTATTATATAAAATCTAAAATAATATCAAATTTAATAGAAAATAACACAATGAAAAAATATAAAGTAAAAACATTAAAAACAATTAATATCAAAATAATATATCTTAAAACTTAACATATGAAGTTGAATGAATACCAAAATAATATATCATATAAAAGCCAAAGTCAATTGCTCACATATCATATCATCTCTATATATCATATAGTCTCTCAAATTTAAAAACCAACTTCTCACATATCACATCATCTCCCTATATATATATCATAGGGTTTCCAATCATCTTCCTATATATCATATAGTCTCTCAAATTTAAAAACCAATTTCTCACATATCACATCATCTCCCTATAGATATCATAGGGTTTCCAATCATCTTCCTATATATCATATAGTTTCTGAAATTTAACAAAGGCAGTTTAGATTTACTATATTTATATGTTTTAAAAACAATCAAACTAATTTCTACTCAAGTGTAAAAACAAAATAAAAGAACATTTAAATTATTTTTCTAAATAATCTTATAAAAATGAATTGAGTTTAAATTTAAAATGGTTTTTAGGAAATGAAAAAACAAACATAAATAAATATAATTGAGTGTTGTTATTAGTTCTGTTATAATATAACTAAACTGTTAAAAATTTTAAGAAGAAAAATATGAATTTTTATTTATAATGATAACTAAAAGTTAAAATTTTTTAAGAATTCAAATATGATTTTGATAAATAAAATATTATTAAATGTTTTTACAAAATCTTATATGTTTATTTTTTTTGGACCATAATTAACATTTTAGATTTTTTTTAATCTCCACTCAATCACCTAAAATAATTAACATTTTAGGTTTTTTTTATCTCCACTCAGTCACCTAAAATGAAAATAAAATATTTAGTACTTGGTTTGGTTATTCCAGAATTCCCTACCTCCCAATCAACAACCCACACATTTTTTTTATCTCCACTCAATAACCCAAAAATATTCAGTATCTAATTTAGTTTCTCCCAAATTTTCTACTCTTTAAATGCTTGAATAAATTTACAAATATTCATACACATTTTTGTACATTAAAATTTTATTTACCAAAAATTTAAAAATAATCATACAATAAAAATATTGAAAACATATAAAAATATTACCTCAAATTTCCTCTCCATTTACGTCACCCCTGCATTTCCAGCAGATGTCCTTACCTACAGTCGAGGAGAGGGAGCACTGTTCTAATTAAGAAAACAAATAAAATAAAAGTGAAACAGCGCTTTACTACATGCATAAAATTTTAACAAAATTTTCTATTAAAATAACTTTAATTTAAACATAATAATATTTAATTTACGCATACATTCAAGATGTAACAGAAGGTGAAGCAGAGGAAACCCAATAGTAATGATTTTAATAGGTCGAAACCCAATAGTATTCATTTTAACAGGGTTGAAAGATTCAACAATATTTTTTTTCAGATTTCCTCACAAGAGAAAGAGCTTTATGAAGCTCAAACTATGTGCACTTCTCTTCTCTTCATGGGGTTCTTACTTAGCTCATTATATAGATAATTTTGTTTTAGCATTATGGCTCCCCACAATGTCTTGTGCGGTCACCTCCGGGTGTTGAAAAACTTATAGATTCCGATGCAGAGCCATTATTAATCCTGCTCTCATAGAGAAAAGATGGTACCATGAGCTTAAAGGATGTCTCTTCTCAAGGTCCAGGTCCAAGGTCAATGCCCCAGTCCCAACTTCATCACCATTAAAAAATACAAAATGCACTCACACACATCGCATTGCAATAGGAAAAGTGGAACACTGTCTGCTGGAGATATTCGCGTGTTTCTCCATAGACACGGACAACTACACAGAGTTCCAGAAATTTCAGAAACAATATTTAAGCAAATCTCAAATTGAGGGCTGTTATTATTTATGAATGTATTGATAAATTTTTAAGTAGGTGTACTGTGAACCAAATATGAAAATGTCAAACTCTTATACAAAAGCATATGATTCTCCCACATTTAGCAGTTTGCCATAAATCTTTAAAAAAGGTCAAAAGGAAAAATGCAAAACAGTTACCTCCACGGAATAGATGATGCACAGGTTTCTGGCATCGAAAGAGCTGATTAAATGATACATAATTTCTTGTTACTTTCAAAGATGTTCGATGACTATCCGTTCCTCTCCAAAAGCTTCCAAGCTTTCATGACTAAAACAGGGGATTTGAGCGCGGGTGCGGAGTGAGGTGAACAGGGTAGGTTTTTTCAAATTTGAAAATGAGCGAGGAGGGAGTAAACATCACGTGTCACCGTACTCCAAGATTGACATCAACCGTGTTTTGTGTTACGTCGTTTTAATGAGCCACCGGAGGATCGGCGGGAGTCGGAAAAGAAGCGAATGGAGCATGGATGCGGGCAGCGGGGCTATATGAGAGCATGGATGCGGATGGGTAGCGGATGGGAGTGCACGAGCGTGATTGCACGGGCATCCAGTCTGCAGAGTTTTAAAGACTCTGCAGCAGGCTGGATATTTCTCGCCGTGGGAAGAACCGCACCACCGTCCCTCCCATAATCATGATGAAGCATGACGCAGGCAGGACGAATAGGGAAAATGGGAATTTTCACGAAGATGATAGTACGCAGATGTTCCCTCAGCTGAGAAGAGCACTTCAACAATGAATGCAGTGATAATTGGTAATAACTAGGGCTGGGGGTTATTTATAGACCATGAATGCCTGCAAGACCTCTTTTTCAATGGAAAATTTGATCTCTCATATGATGGTAGGGTGTCTGATAAAAATACAGAGGGAGGATTTGTTCTCTCAGAGCTCGATCTTGAGTCTTGGGTAGTGGGCTCTCCGTCCTYGAGGAGGCCTGGATGCAACCCTGTTAGCAGTGGGAAAGGAGAAAGGACATCTAGAAGTAGGAGGAGGTAAGCAGTGGGAAAGGAGAAAGGACATCTRGAAGTAGGAGGAGGTAAGCAGGACAATCTCCCAGGTCTGAGGTGCGAACTTCAAATCAGGAAGGGGTATCCATGATTACTCACCGTGTTAGTGCAAGGCACATAAAGACGATTCATGTAGGAGTAGGGTTTGAGCCCACAATGATGATGAGTAACCAACAGAATGTCAACTAGCTAGAGTTAATCAAGCGAGGTTCCAACCACAAAGGAGCTCAAACATACGGTGCTCAGAGGAGGAATCGAACCGGTTCGGGTGGCACTAGAGCAGAGTAGGGAGTCGAACAAGACAAGTAGATTTACATCTGAAGCAAACCCCCGCGACTCAATAGAAGATGGAGGAGTTGGAAGACATAGCGAGGTCAAGGAATGAGCAAACCATGAAAGCAGTAATAAAAAAGGAATTCCAGTAATGGGTAAGGGATATAGGGTGTTGTTACATGGATTTTTTTTTTTTTGACATTTCACAAATTTTGCAAAGACTTGCCTATTCCTCGTCATCTCAAGTTTTGAATTTTCAGTCCAAGTAAGTTTTTTCAAATTTATACTTGTGCCTAGTCTTCTTATTTTAAAGATTTTCCTTGAGTCAAGTTTCCTCAACCTACCGTACTTTTGTTTTCATAATTAAAATACCAAGACATACTTTCTGTAAAAAAAAATCAAATTCCAAATCCTTTTATGTACAAATCCCGTCATTTTCCTAAGCCAAGTCATGTCTCCAAAAGATATTTACCTTGTTTAGAAAATTTGATGGTCAATCATTGAACTTTATTATACATAAAATGTGGTTTAAACCATACTTTATGTATTCTATAAGTCATAGATCCTAAACACCAAAACTAATCATTTCCCAAGCCATCTATCTATATAGTTTCAAGAGTTATGGATAAGTCTTTGGTTATTGAAGGAAAATGGTCTAAGATAACAAGCCCCCACACTGTACTTCTGCAGTTTCATGGTTCTAGATATAAGTCATATGCCCGATAGATATGATCGAGATCGAGCACCAAGATATAGAAACAATTTTGGGAGGAAAACGAGATCCGACATCTCATTAAAAAGAAGATCAATGGCTACAATTGATCACCCAAGTGTACGAGATTTTTTTTTTTTCACAGAAAATTTCACAATTATATTAGAGGTATAATTTTGTTCTCTGCTCAAGAGATTACAAAGAAAGGTAATCAAGTACCCAGAAAGAAAATAAAATGGCGATCCATGCTGGTCATAAGACAAGCTAGTTCTGTCTGCCCAAAAAACGAAATTTACCGAAGACCAGAAATATTGGGGGAAATAACAGAGCTGAAAATTAATTTTTGTGTTGTGCTTTGCAAGGAAGGGAGTCATAATGACTGATCAGGTCTCTGATAGTTTTAAGTTGTCACTTGTCCTAAAAAAGTTTTAGAACATGGGGGGCCTTGTGCCCGTCCACCTAGAGATTGAAGGTGATGATTCCAACTTTTTTCTTGAGTGCAGCCTTGGAGAGTGAGTCGGCTTCTTTGTTGCTTTCACGATAAATATTTTTGAACTTGAGTTTGGTGAAAGTTGATTGGAGTTGTCTGATCCTATCCTTCCAGCCCAAGAGGGTGGTGACCTGTAGGTTACCCTTATATTTTAGCCAGTCTATGATGATGCAGGAATCCCCAAACAACAGAAGTGTAGCTAAATTTAGTCTGGAGGCCATAAGGAGAGTGGCCCAGGCACCCAATAATTCTGCCCTGGTGTTGGTGCCCTGTCCATAATTAAAAGTCTTTGCAATGAGTATTTTGAGAGATATGTATCACTCGTACTGCGCTGCTCTGTGAGATTTAATAAAAGGAGGGGGGGTCAAAGTGATTTATCATGGTTATATAAGGATCAACATGGCACTTGTGTATGGATTTTGCCCCCCACAAAGTGGTATTTCGAAACTATGGGGAGACCCCCGAAATAAATCAAAACCGACAAGTGGCACAATGGTTTCAAACTGGAATATACACATGGATAGTTGTTGAGGGTTGTATCATGACACATCCTTCTAAATAAATGTCAAGGGTCATTTTCATTTGCAAGAAGAGAGATGTGGGTGTAGAGGTAGGCACATGACAACTCACTATACAAGGTCAATGGTTCGAATCTTATAAACTCTCTTCCATAAATTTGTTATATCATGAGGGATCATATGAGAAGCATAACTTGGAAAATGACGATTCTTGTGAAGTTCCAAGTTTTGGGTTCTACTCAATGAGAGTACTCATGCTACTATTCTCATAGGGAAAAGAGAGTGATAAAGTTACTTGCATTGTTGATAAATCTCAGAGGGATTTTCCTCTCATGTTTAGGGCCCGCATTGTTGTTGCATGAACATGCCACCAGCTGAAGGACATGGAGTGGATATCCAGGAAAGACCCATTAATAGTAAATATCGAACAAAACTTGCACAAATGGTGGAAATGCTCCAAGTTTCGATGAAAATTTTGTTCTTCATTTGATTGAAGGCCTTCGTGGAATAAATGTTTTGGTCTAGAATAACAAGTGATTATTTCATTGGCAGTGGCACAATTATGCTATATAAGGTAATAAAATGGACATAACGTTGATCAGTTCGAGATAAACCTAGGGTTCATCGAGGAACTGCTTTTCATCATGCTGCCAAACGAGGCCTTGACAAAACCGTGACAATGCTATTCTCTCGTAGAGCAAATCCTTTGGAAATCAATGATGTTCACAAGACACCTCTTGACATGGCAAGGGATAGGGGTCATGTCATTATAGTTTGAATAATTAAGGGACAAATTTCTCTCTTTTATGGTATGATTCAGGAACTTTATGGACCTTTCTCATCCTTCAACTCCTTCACATACATGTCATTTTCCAGCTAGTGCTCCATATGCATTACCAACAGGATGCACATCATATCAGTAGTCATTTTCTTTCTTTCCTGGATATCCATTGATGTCGAGTTATCAAAACACTCCAAGCCTCTGTAATTGTAGTGTTTGATACCGTGGAACGCCTTGCTTTCAAGGGTTTTGGATGCCAGGGACCCTCATAATACAAGGCATTGTCACCTGGAAATAGTATTATACATTCATGTCTTTTACTGGCTACTGAGGCTTCATTCCAGTTTGTTTGTTCTCGCCTTAATATATTTGAACCTGATCATGCAATTGTGGAGAATACAAGGAACAACAATACCTCTCAGCAGGTAGCAAGTGTAGATTTGCAGGTGTGAAACCTGATTTGGTCCTTTGGGATAATTGATCAAGATGGTTATACCATGGTTCAAATATTATGTGCTTGGTATGTAAGAGCAATGGGTTCATTCACATTCCCATATTTTGTTTTTAAATGTTGGATTTCGTTATAGCATTCTCATCAATAGTGTGGGCGCCTTGTGAATATGCATTCCCATCGTGCCTATTATTGAACGCCTACAAATATTTTGCACTCAATCACTAGCTGTCGTGATTTCGAAGAGCATGGCTTATCATGTATCCAATTATGTTGTTAATATATCACAAGAAAGTATCTCTATTGTAGGGTCGGGATGCTGTGAGGGAGAGAGATATCTGAAAGATAAGTCTATTTTTCTTCATGGCATTGATGAATATTATGGAGGCCAAACCGTGAGACTTGATGTCCACAAGTTTGCCAATTTTTATGAACTTGAAAAAAGTATTTCAATTTTAATGGCTACAGAGCATCCATGGATAAAAAACTGGAATATCAGACGAATTCTACGAGGAAATATTCCAAAAGGAAGTTGGTGCAAGCTTATGATATTATTACGAAGAGATGGGTCGTATTGCACATGTTTTCCTTGTGCTATCTACAGGTGATGCATATCATAATTTGTTTCCATGACCACCATTTGATATTCATACTTTTAATGCTCCTAATCAACAAACGAATTGTAAATATAGTACTTTTCTGATTGGATGAGATTACCATGAGAATTGCAGAGTGGATGTCTTAAGACACCTTAGTAGTGAGAAATCTCCAAAATTCTGGAGATGATCGACTTGCAATATTTTTCAAATCCCATTATAAGCCAGTGTAGTTTCTACCCACTTATTTAGCAACTCATAGTTTCCTTTGGACCTACTCTCTCCTCTCGAGGCCTGGCATATGATTTCCATACCTAATGTCATTATTATGCCCTCTAATCTTGCACCATTTGTAATGGTTTTGCAAGTGGGTGATGAACTTTAGAAAAAAGAGCTAAAGATGTTAAAAAATAGCAGTTTTGGGTTTTCACACAGGTTAAACAAGGATCAGGGGACTTTGAAAGAAGCTGCTTTAGAACTCTAGTTTTTAGTTTGCTAGAAAAGGAGTCGCCTTCTAGGCATTCATCAAGCTAGATTGAGTATATTCATCATTTGTCTGGAGCGGTCCTAGCTGCCTGTAGGGCACATTACTTCCAGCAAACAGAGGAGGGCGATATTGAAGGACTCACAATTGAAGGGTTGTAAGTGCATTGTGCTTGGATCCATTTCAACATTTAAAGAAAAACCAATTGTTTGGACATGGTGTCAACATTAGTTTCATATGTTCAAGACAGTCCCAAATATATTTTTCGGTTGTTGGAGTATAATATATATAAATGGTTGAGATAAGAAGCACTCATCCTGTAACCCATTCAAAGTCTCGTTAAGGTCACAATCAGTGGATAGAGAAAATCTTTGAGCCTTACCTTTGTTCTAATAATGTCAACATGCAACCAATCCTCTATCAGTTGTCATAAGTACAAGAGCACAATGACAATAAGGACATTTTTTGGAATTTTTTTTACCTCTAGAAATAAAGAAAAGGAATGGATGATTGAATGCCCAGCCAAGGAAGATTTACATGACAATGATTAATGGTTTAAAGGAAGAACATTAACCTTCATTTGATAGGTTAGATAACTAGTAGGCTCAATGTAGCATTCTCAATATGGGTCCACATGTGCTAATTGAAGGAGGAGGCATTCACTTTGGAAGATATGTATATAATAACAACTCATATTGATTTATTATTGTTTTACTTCCCTAAAAAGGAGGTTCTCCAAATTTGTTATCTTGTATGTTATAAATTGTATTCATAATAGGTTTTTGTTGGAGGATGATCTAGAAAGAAAAACAACTGGCAAATGAGGTGAAAAATAGAAGTTCTTGAAAAATATTAATAATATCAACATTAATTCTATCTTTTAGAGAAATACGATAGCACATGGAATCGGGGTGTCAAGAGCCCCAAAGTCCTCCTCAACCATAATTCTATTTTAGGAAGTTAGTTCCAGAAATGAAGGGGCCATTCAACATTCAAGGATCATAAAAGAAGCAACATAAGACTTCTTGGGGAAGGTTTTTTCTAGCAGGTTAGGAATTTCTGGCAGTAATGGCTATATCATCTGTAATGAAGCCCATGGGGCTATTGTTGTTTTCAAGATCAAGGATTAATTCATGGATGCATGGCTCATATCTAGTAGAGCCTTTTTTCTTTCTCTATTCATTGTTTTAAGCTTCTCTTTAAATTTCCATCTATGTTTTTCTTAGTTAATATGTAATAAGTGCAATCAGATTTATGTGTTGAAAACAACAATTTGGTACAACCACCACTGTTGTTAATCAAAGATTGTTTGTAGGTTACTTTGCAAGATTGCTAAATTCACTATTTGTGACTATTATCTCATAGTTTGTAGCTAGGTCAAAAAGGCTAAAGGATAAAGGCCAAACTGGCGAAACAAGAACCTTCCCCACCCAATGTCACCTCAATGGGGAGGTTCTTTCTATTTAGGGAGGTTAACCCAGGGGAGACGTCCCCAGTAACCTGGGGTTTTGAAGAGGTTAAAGTATAAAAGTCAAGGGAAAAGCTCCTCCTCACAGGTTACCACCAAGGTCAGAAAGTCCGGCTAATCAACCAATAAATGAAGTATATGCCCAAATGAAAACACCTGTCGGGAACGAGACAACAACAATACAATATATATATATATGCAGACTATAACTCAAAGGGTTAGTACTTCATGTGACTATCCAAACAATTATATATAAGCAATGAAATAACAGATATTAATGAGATCAACGTTTTGTCAATATAGCAATGTAAAAATATCAATTCACCAATAACTACTGAGATGATGCAGCAAACAATATATCCAATCAATCATTCACTCAATAAATGCCTTTGACCATTATCCAATTGCTTATTATCAATGTTTGTTGCGTCAAGATGAGATAACCAACTATGACGTCAGCCTAGTTAGGGTTTCAAAATTCAAAGTTTTGAGAGTTGTTTTGAACACTAGGACTTCAACGTTGTGTGTCTAAGATCAATGCCTAAGGGTATATGGAGTCATTCAAGGAGAGGACACAAAGTTGAAGGAACAATAGGCTAAAGACAAGAGGGAAGGGTTCTAGAGTGCTGCAATGGCAGGGCCCTAGAATCGAAACCCTAGGGGAAAGAGGCTCACTTTGGTGTTGCTTAAGCAAGGCCTCGTGCTCTTTCCTCCTTCTTTAGGTCAAACTTGGCAAAATGGCTAACAAAGGAAAAGATTGAAAACAAGAGGATTTAATGAGGGAAAGTGTTGCAATGGCAAGGCTCTATCACTAAAACCCTAAAAGATGGACGACCCTAGGTGTATATAACTTAGGTCTAGGATGTCACCCTCTTTTTAACCTTTAAAATCAAAGCTAGCTTAAGGGAAGAAGTAAGAAGAGTGTAGCAAAGGCTAGGCTCTTTCTTCCTTCCTCAATCGCTGAAAATTTCTCTCTAAGGGGACATATGACAAGGACCTACTTGTGTGCTTGTCACCTAGGGTTTTAAAATCAACAAATTTATAAGTAAATGCAAGAATACTAACCTACAACCATTCAATCAAGAAGTTTTGCAGGAAAAACACTTACATATCATGAAGAAAAGCATGTGCAAACCCTAGTTGTAAACCTTCCTCAAGAGAAATGCCAAAATATGCCAAGAAAAGCCTTCCATCAACAAGTGCGCCTCCTTTAAAAGGCCAAATACCCAAACCAGGGCGCAAAAATCAGACCTCACAAGTGTGAGTTGTTGTGTTATGTCCAAATGAGGGAAAAACATCTTCAATATATAGTGTATCATGACCTTTTAATTAAAATTAGGTCATTAAAAATAGTCGACAAGGCTACAAACCAAAATCATACTGTTTTTTTATTAACTGCTAAGTAAAAAAGATAAATGAGCAAAAAGTGGGACGTCAAGCCCCTCTGAGGGAGACGTTGGCCCTTTTGGGGCTAGTCCAGCATCCAGAAGTCAAACGTTAGCCCCTTCTGGGCTCCTCCAAGATGCCACACGTGCCATTCGTCCTATTAAACTGCTACACGCTCAAGGAGACGTCAAGACATCCTGGGTGATGTCCTAGTCATCAAAAGGAAAACGTTCCATCTGAAGTGGGTTAACCCCCCTGGGTTGGGTTCAGCCAAAGTGTCCTGGGTGGAACGTCCTTCTTCTTCTCATGTGTAAAGGCTCATCCAATCACTGTCCTGTCTCTGCCCTTGATGGGGTCCCAACAACCATCTGATGGGCTCTTCAGCCCCATGGAGGTCCGAACTAATCATCTCCCCATGTGTACCGGTCCAACTGGTACCTGTCCGTCGGGCATGGTCTTGCACATCAAAAACTTCGCCCTCCATGGGCTCATTAGTCACAGGGATCATAACAATGTCAATCATATTTCATCATTAATTTTATCAAATACATGCATAAAACCCCTGATATATCATCCAATAGCTCAAAGACATTACAATGACCCACTATACAAAACCGAAGAAAAAGACAAAATGCCCTATTGGGCCAGCATCCATAAGAGAAGGAAAGTTTCCAGAGGATATCATCTAAGCCATGTAACACGAGGTGATGTGGTCAAGGGATGTCTAAACATACGGGTAGAGTGAAAGACAGGGGTGATATTACCTGTGGGCGCCTTTGTAGAAGGTGAGCTGTACCCATCATGGATGCAATTCTTTCCAAACCCTTTATTGCCTTTATTCTTTCTTTTCTTTATTTCTTTTTCTTATTTATTTCAAGGTCTAACTAGAGGACACTGCCTTGGCGTGGTGACTAGAGCTGACAGTGTTACCCACAAGCACTTTCATAGAGATGATAAGGCTGGCTCGTGATGAGACCCCCTTTCCCTTGGCCATGCAACCAAAGGTCATTGCCCTGGCGTGGTAACCAGATAATGGCAATGTCATACTGCTAGGTACCCATGAACATAATGGGCTGGCTCGTGATGAGACCCCCCATCCTCTTGGCTAGGTCTTGTTTTGTTATTTTTCTTCGGGTCCCTCTTATTTCTTGTTGAGAGGCTTTTTATTGCCTTCTCGGGGATCCCTGGGCGAGGCATCTCTAGGTTTCATTTTTTTTTTTATGGCTTTTATCTTCTACCAGCTGCTTTTACCATCTGGGCCTTTAGCCCCTTCTTCCCACGAGATAAGGTGTAACCCCACAAACAGGTCATCCTAATGTCCGGACTAGGGGAATGGGGCAGATGAGTTGGAGATAAGATGTAAGAGTGATGATATGATGGGAGCGGATGATGGCCCTTCAAAATCCCCCAGTGGCAAACCAAAACCTATGGGTACAAGCTTGCTAGGGTACCCTGTCAATCCCCCCAACCATGGTCAAGTGGGTTAATGTAAGATCTAAGTAGTCGTCAGAAATAAAAGAAATTTGATGCATATATCTAAAGGTTATGATGATCAAATATGACACATACCATGATACCTGGACCAATTACCTCATGGAGCAAGAGTCTTCTCTGATACAAGTCCAAGCCGAAGGTGATGGATGCTGATGCTGCTGCTGACAGGACAAATCTGACGAAGGAGAAGAAAGATGGGCCCTCCAGGGCCATGCTCAGGTCAATCTTGCTCTCGGTACTCCATGTCTAGGACCTGTGGGCCTCGAGACATGATCTCCTAGTTATCCCTAGAAAACGGGGATAACATCTGGCTCCAACTCGGGGACATGTGCTCACTGTAGAGCGCATGAGAACCTCAACATCTCTGGCATAACCTGCAGACTTGCTCAGACTCGAAAATGGGATCAGTAACAAAGGTGGGGTGGTATCGCCACCCCGCATATATGTATATATAAATGAAATAAAACAATCAATATGCAAGTGAGGAAGCAAACTAACATGAAATGCAAATGGCATAATACATGGAAAAATGCCTACCTACCTATACTTACCTGTGGAATTAGGTCCTACCACCTTGGTGGGGTTTGAGGAGGTGCCCACTGATGGGTAATGGGCGCCTTCTTCCTTCCAAAGTGGACAAATAGTACGAGTTATCAACTGATTTCATTCCGACTTTGAAGGGTCCGAGCCATGATTGCGTTCTTCCTTTTACATTAGTTGGCTCTCCTTTCTGAGTATCCCACATCCATACCAAATCTCCTCGTATTTTCTGACTTTGTGTTTGGTCGTTCCCTGAACAACCCTGGTGTATTCCCGAGGGAGGCGGGTGGGCATCTGCTGTAAATACCTCTTGTTGGGACGGGCGGATTTGCACGTTATCTTCATCCTTTTTCTTTTTAATATCTTCGCCATCCCAACTTCTTTGTTCTTAGATTCATCTAGGAGTTGCTGGTATTCCTCTTTCTTGGGCCATTTGATCTGATCAAAGTCTTCTTCTGTTGCAAAGGGCATATCTTCCGGAGAGTATTCTTGAAGAGTTTGTATCACATCATTCTGCGCTTTATCATCATTTATGGGAGGAACAATATCCCGTACATGATTCCCAGTTATTGGTACATTGAGTAGACGTCCCGTCGTTCCATCTTTCAAAGGTAACCGTAAGAAGGTGAGGTCCATCTCAAGGGACCCGCCTATCATTGCACCAAACTTCCTAGATAACATCATCCCCCACACATCTGGGACATCAACCACTATAATATCTATGTTGACTGTCTTCTCAGGGTATTCCTTTAAGTGTACTTCAACATTTTCAACCACCCCATGTGTGGGTATTGCTTTAGATTCGAAACCACACACATTCCTGTAAGGCCTAGTGACCTTCAAACCCATTTGCTGCATGRCTTTAAGAGACATCATATTGGCACCATCACATGTATCTAGCATGCAATGGTTAAGGTATTTGTTGTTCATTGTTAAAGTCATAAAGAAGGGAGGGTTTTCACCATACTAGACCCTGAAATGATCAGCTTGCAACATAATAGGGGGGTCCATAGGTTCAGTTGATCCCGAAAAGAAGGTATCAAAGCGTTCTTTAATGGATGGGATCTTGATTGCTTCTCTTAGGGGAACATTCACATGCATCTTTGATAAAGCCCCTTCAAAGTCAAAGTTAAGGTCAACCTTACTAGTCTTGGATGTCTTAGGAAGAAGAACCTCAAGAGGCGGGGTCTTTGGTTGATCAGCAGTAGGTTGTTTCAGATTCTTTCTCCTGTATACTTGAACTTCTTGCTTCTTTAGCTTTTCTCGTGATTCTTGGTCCAAGTTGTTTATCACCGCCATCCTTGTTGCTCTGGCTGCTTCCCTCACGTCTTGTTGATGTTCTATATCTGTGATATTTATCTGAGGAAAGTTCATGGAGCAATCCAAATTGTTGACTTGTTGCTGGCTAGCGTTATAGGGGCATTCATGCTCCCAAATTGCTTCACTACACTCCAGGCACCAAGGGTTTTCATTTACAACGTTTGTAGGGGCCAAGGTATTTGG
>JASDQU011400388.1:34295-45250 GCA_032191745.1 Picea mariana | reverse complement strand
TTTCACGAGGCAATTTAATACCCGGGTAGTCAGGGTCGTTCTTTAGGCAGGGGGGAAGGTTTGATACAAAATCATAAGGGGGATCAACACATAAACCTTGTGAGTAGGGGTACTCGCTGGCCAGAAAACGCTCAATATCAGAATCAGAGTCCTCACTTAGGATGATAGGGTTAGAATCGACAGAGGGTTTTGGTTTGTTTCTGGCCATTCTCGAAATGAGCTGAGCATTCCTTTTCCCTTTGGCATTAGTAGTAAGATTTTCCTTGGGATTTTTGCTCATAGGCTTCTTAATAGCCTCTGCACTCTTAGTTACTGTGTCGGGTAAGTCAATAGGAGGGTCAGCCGAGGGTTTAGGTAGTAGGAGATGTAAGGGTACAGGCGGTTCAGACTTGGTTTTGATTACCACAGGTTTATCAACTTGTACAGGGTCGGTGTCTTCAAAGCCATTACGGGCGATGAAATCCCTCCAACTATCACCAAGCAAACTCAAATGATAAACAACGATGAGCTTAATAAGCCCATGGTGGAACAGGCTGCTGTCAGCCTGCTGCCTTTTATATCTTTTCGACATCTTATACAGGCTACGATGAAAGTAGAAAGGCATGTTTAGAGGATACCCTATAAAAATCATCAGCAGACACAGGTGGTAAAGGAACACAAATCCGTATCGACCTTCACAGTTCATGAACTTCTTGAATAGCATTAATAAATCGTGCCATCATGGTTTGAGCATAGATATGGGCATACCTCTGTCACAAGAGGTGACTTTGCGCGATTGAAACAACAATGTCCATGGCACTTCCTCGACCTTGCAATTCTTATACCAACGCTGTCCCGAAGTAGGTAACCCTGTAGCTGAGCTGATAAACTGTTCATCGATCTCTAACTGTATATCACCCACCTTGGCTCGACAGCCATCGAAAGTCATGGCAAACTGTCGTGCTACACAAAGGTTAAAACCCTCAAATCGTTTCATGAAGGTAAGCCATCCATTGTGTTCCAAATCTTGGCGGGTATTGTCAAACATTAACAGGGCTTGGTTGCCATTGGGCTCAACTCGCATGACTAGTGCCATGGAGCCGAACACATGGTAAGGGAAGGGTTTACCAACACGCACAGGAGCAGAGCTACTCGAGCTTACAGAAATGAACGAGCAAAAGGGGTAGGCATAAATGCAAGCATGCAAAGGTGGTGGAGTCTGCCATGCAAAATATTCATTACCCAAGTACAACCGCCGATTTACATAGTTGTTCAATCCATAATAGTAGTTGAACCATTAGTCATGTGCCCAACTAATGAAATCAAATGTGTATACCAATGGGCGCAAACGTTATTGCCATAGTGTTTAAACACCCGACTTATAAATCAAAACCCAAAATCAACTATGCGCCAATGTATCATTTCATATAATCAAAAGTTTAACCAAGGTGCCAAACGATATTCATATAATTGACAAGCCAAAAGATTAACATAAGGATTATATCAAAGGACATATATATAAAAAATTTAATCATAACCCCTATGCATTTTCATAGAATCAATGACCAGGCAAGTCATATAAAGTGCAAATCCAAATTCTAAATGCCTTACAAACTGAATAAAACCAAGTTATACAATCAACCGAAGTATGAGAACTGATTAGAGGATCTTGCCAGTTGTATAATGATCAATAAAAGGTGAGCGCAATAGGCATGATGACAAAAGAGATATTGATAGTTCAGATAATTATCGAAAAATGACTTTGAAAGGAGAAGTTTTCATGCTTACAGTCGTGAAAACTTAACGAAGACAAATGTGCAAATGTCGCAATAAATGAAAATGTCGTTTATTAGAAAATTGCGACGAAAAAAATGATGTTTGTAAAACATAGGTGTAGGCAGCTTAATAGACGATAGGAAAAAGTGAGTTGGCTGCCAACAAAAGGTCCGAGCCATGACTGCGTGCTTCCTTTTATATTAGTTGTCTCTCCTTTCTGAGTATCCCACATCCATACCATATCTCCCTCCTTGTATTTTCTGACTTTGTATTTGGTCGTTCCCTAAACAACCCTGGTGTACTGTACTAAGGGAGGTGGGTGGGCTTCTGCTGTAAAGACTTCTTGCTGGGACGGGCGGATTTGTACATCATCTTCATTTTTCTTTTTTAGAATCTTCACCATCCCAACTTCCTTGTTCTTGAATTCATCTAGGAGTTGTTGGTATTCCTCTTTCTTGGGCCATTCGATCTGATCAAAGTCTTCTTCTGTTGCAAAGGGAATATCTTCCAGAGAGTATCCTTGAAGAGTTTGTATCACATGATTCTGTGCTTTATCATCATTTATGGGAAGAACAATATCCTGTACATGATTCCCAGTTATTGGTACATTGAGTAGACGTCCCGTTGTTCCATCTTTCAAAGGTAACCGTAAGAAGGTGAGGTCCATCTCAAGGGACCCGCCTATCATTGCACCAAACTTCCTAGATAACAACATCCCCCACACATCCGGGACATCAACCACTATAATATCTATGTGGACTGCCTTCTCAGGGTATTCCTTTAAGTGTACTTCAACATTTTCAACCACCCCATGTGTGGGTATTGCTTTAGATTCTAAACCACACACATTCCTGTAAGGCCTAGTGACCTTAAAACCCATTTGCTGCATGACTTTAAGAGACATCATATTGGCACCAACACCTGTATCTAGCATGCAATTGTTAAGGTATTTGTTGTTCATTGTTAAAGTCATGAAGAAGGGAGGATTTTCACCATACTGGACCCTGAAATGATCAGCTTGCAACATAATAGGGGGGTTCATAGGTTCAGCTGGTCCCAAAAAGAAGGTATCAAAGCGTTCTTTAATGGATGGGATCTTGATTGCTTCTCTTAGGGGAACTTTCACTTGCATCTTTGATAAAGCCCCTTCAAAGTCAAAGTTAAGGTCAACCTTACTAGTCTTGGATGTCTTAGGAAGAAGAACCTCAAGAGGTGGGGTCTTTGGTTGATCAACGCTAGGTTGTTTTAGATTCTTTCTCCTGTATACTTGTACTTCCTGCTTCTTTATCTTCTCTCGTGATTCTTGGTCCAAGTTGTTTATCACCGCCATCCTTGCTGTTCTGGCTGCTTCCCTCACAACTTGTTGATGTTCTATATATGTGATATTTATCTGAGGAAAGTTCATGAAGCAATCCAAATTGTTGACTTGTTGCTGGCTAGCGTTATAGGGGCATTCATGCTCCCAGTGTGCTTCACTACACTCCAGGCACCAAGGGTTTTCATCCACAATGTTTGTAGGGGCCAAGGTATTGGGAACTTTGTTTTCATTCTTTGGCTTGTAGAATTGATTCCCTTTTTGGAACTTCCCTTTGAACGGAGGCCTAGGTGCTTGGATCTGGGATTTTTCAAGTCTCACAATCTGGTTGATCATTTCTTCTTGATTTTTTATGATGCCATCCATTGATATTGGTGCAGAGATCCGAAGTAGGTTCAACGTTGTGTACTATCTTCTGCTTGGTATCTATTCTACCCCTTGGATTAGCAAAAGGCTCGATCTTGGATGAAAGGAGGTTTCCTTCTATCTTGGTGGCGAGATCTTGGAATTCTTGAATGGACTGGGGTTTTTTTTCTCTAAGAAGATACCCTGGTTTTCCATTGAAAGATCTGGTATAAATATGAACAAGGTAATCATCTTTCAGGTGATGGCTTGCGGGAATTCTTTGGAGCAATGTCTCGAATCTAGTGTGAAATTCCCGAATGGACTCATTTTCATACTTGGCAAGGCTATTTAGTCAAGTGAGCAGCATGTTAGGGTCTTCTTTGATACTCCACCTTTTGAGAAAGGCCTCTTCAAGTCTATCCATGGTCTTGATGCTTCCATCAGAAAGACTGAGATACCAACCCCTTGAGGCATCATAAAGAGTAGCAGATAATAACTTCATGACCAAGTCTTCAGCATCATCAATGATGGGGTGAAGCTGAAAGAATGCCCAAATGTTACTCATCTGCTCTTCGGCACTGGTAGCATCAGTACCGATAAATTTAGGCAACCACTTCTCATAATTGGGTGGCATTTGCCTAGGGTAGCCTGGTATGGCTGACATGTCTAATGGCTTGAAAAGGGAAGATGACCATTGTCTTTGATTGTTAACTGGGTTCATAGTACCGGTCTGAGAGCTAGAAATGTTTGCTAAAGGAAGTCTCTTTCCAAAATGTGACTTGACAATAGGTGAATTCAAGGGAGGCTTCCTTTTGAAGGACAAAGGAGGGTTATTGAATCTCTTTTTGGTTTGGGGAGTTGCCAGATAGTTTTCTTGAAACTATCAAAGAAAAGGGGAATAAAAGCTTAGTGCAGTCGCCAGGTAAGCTTGTAAGAGAAAAGTATTTGAGGCAAGGCTTACCAAAATATTTGTCATTGAGGAAGACTGACTTAGTGTTCCCCGACAATGGCGCCAAAATGTTATCGCACAGTTTGTAGCTAGGTCAAAAGGATAGAGGATTGAGGCCAAACTGGCGTAACAGGAACCTTCCCCACCCAATGTCACCTCAATGGGGAGGTTCTTTCTATTTAGGGAGGTTAACCCAGGGGAGACATCCCTGACAACCTGGGGTTTTGAAGAGGCCAAAGTATAAAGATCAAGGCAAAGTTTCCTCCTCACAGGTTACCACCAAAGTTAAGATAATCCGGCTAATCAGCCAATAAAGAAGTGTATGCCCAAAAGAGAACACCTGCTCGGAACAAGACAACAACAAGACAATATGTATGCAGGCTATATATCAGTGGGTTAGTACTTTATGTGATTATTTAACATCAATATATAAGCAAATGAAACAACAGGTATTAATGAGATCAACATTTTATTAATATAGCAATGGAAAAGTATTATTTCATCAACAACTATTGAGATGATGTGGCAAACAATATATCCAATCAATCATTCACTCAATAAATGCCTTTAACCATCATCTAATTTCTTATTATCAATGTATGCTACGTTAAGATGGAATAACCAACTATGATGTCAGCCTAGTTAGGGTTAGATTAGTTAGTTAGGGTTTCAAAATTCAAATTTTTGAGAGTTGTTTTGGACACTAGGACTTCAACGTTTCTTGTCTAAGATCAGTGCCTAAGGGTATATGGAGTCATTCAAGGAGAGGACACAAGGTTGAAGGAGTAATAGGATAAAGACAAGAGGGAAGGGTTCTAGAGTGCTGCAATGGTAGGGCCCTAGAATCAAAACCCTAGGGCAAAGAGGCTCACTCTGGTGTTGCTTAAGCAAGGCCTCATGCTCTTTCCTCCTTCTTTAGGTCAAACTTGGAAAAATGGCTAGCAAAGGAAAAGATTTAAAACAAGAGGATTCAATGAGGAAGAGTGTTGCAATGGCAAGGCTCTATCACTAAAACCCTAGAAGATGGACGACCCTAGGTGTAGATAACCTAGGCCTAGGACGTCACCCTCCTTTTAAACTTTAAAATTAAAGCTAGCTCAAGGGAAAAAGTAAGAAGAGTGTAGCAAAGGCTAGGCTCTTTCTTCCTTCTTCAATGGCTGAAAATTTTTCTCTAAGGGGAAATGAGACAAGGACCTACTTGTGTGCTTGTCACCTAGGGTTTTAAAATCAGCAAATTTATAAGTAAATGCAAGAATACTAACCTACAACCATTCAATCAAGAAGTTTTGCAGGAAAAACACTTACATATCATGAAGAAAAGCATGTGCAAACCCTAGTTGTAAACCTTCCTCAAGAGAAATGCCAAAATATGCCAAGAAAAGCCTTCCATCAACAAGTGCCCCTCCTTTAAAAGACCAAATACCCAAACTAGGGTGCAAAAATCAGACCTCACAAGTGTGAGTTGTTGTGTTATGTTCAAATGAGGGAAAAACATCCTCAATATATAACATCTCATGACCAATAATTAAAATTAGGTCATTAAAAATAGCCAACAAGGCTAATAATCAATATCATACTGTTTTTACATTAATTTCTAAGTAAAAGACATAAATGAGAAAAAATTTAGACGTCAAGCCCCTCTGAGGGAGACGTTAGGCCCTTTTGGGGCTAGTCCAGCATCCAGAAGTCAAACGTTAGCCCTTTTCGAGCTCCTCCAAGCTGCCACACGTGTCAGCCATCTTGTCAAATTGCCACATGCTCAAGGAGAAGTCAAGACCTCCTGGGTGACATCTTGGTCATCCAAAGGAAAACGTTCCATCTGAAGTGGCTCAACCCCCCTGGGCCGGGCTCAGCCAAAGTGTCCTGGGTGGAACGTCCTTCTTCTTCTCATGTGCAAAGGCTCATCCAATCACTATCCTGTCTCTGCCCCTAATGGGGTCCCAACAACCATCTGATGGGCTCTTCAGCCCCATGGAGGTCGGAACTAATCATCTCCCCATGTCTATTGGTCCAACTGGTACCTGTCCGTTGGGTATGGTCCTACACATCAAAAACTTCACCCTCCATGGGCTCATTAATCATAGGGATCATAGAAATGTCAATCATATTTCATCATTAATTTTATCAAATACATCCATAAAACCCCTGATATATCATCCAATAGCTCAAAAACATTACAATGACCTACTATACAAAGCCGAAGAAAAAGACAAAATGCACTATTGGGCCAACATCCATAAGAGAAGGAAAGTTTCCAGAGGATATCATCAAAGCCATGTAACACGAGGTGATGTGGTCAAGGGATGTCTAGACATACGGGTAGAGTGAAAGACAGGGGTGATATTACCTGTGGGTGCCTTTGTAGAAGGTGAGTTGTACCCGTCATGGATGCAATTCATTCTAAGTCCTTTATTGCCTTTATTCTTTCTTTTCTTTATTGCTTTATTTATTTATTTATTTCAAGGTCTAACTAGAGGACACTGCCTTGGCATGGTGACCAGAGCTGACAGTGTTACCCACAAGCACTTTCACAGAGATGATAAGGCTGGCTCGTGATGAGATCCCCTTTCCCTTGTCCATGCAGCCAAAGGTCACTGCCCTGGTGTGGTAACCAGATAACGACAATGTCATACTGCTAGGTACCATGAACATAATGGGCTGGCTCGTGATGAGACCTCTAATCCTCTTGGCTAGGTCTTGTTTTGTTATTTTTCTTCGGGTCCCTCTTCTTTCTTCCTGAGAGGCTTTTTATTGCCTTCTCAGGGATCCCTGGGCGAGGCATCTCTAGGTTTCATTTTTTATGGCTTTTATCTTTTAGCAGATGCTTTTACCTTCTGGGCCTTTAGCCCCTTCTTCCCACAAGATAAGGTGTAACCCCACAAACAGATCATCCTAATGTCCGGACTAAGGGAATGGGGTAGATGAGTAGGAGATAAGATGTAGGAGTGATGATATGATGGGAGCAGACAATGGCCCTTCAAAATCCCCCAGTGGAAAACCAAAACCTATGGGTACAAGCTTGCTAGGGTACCCTGTCAATCCCCCCAACCATGGTCAAGTGGGTTAATGTAAGATCCAAGTAGTCGTCATAAATACAAGGAATTTGATGTATATATCTAAAGGTTATAATGATCAAATATGACACATACCATGATACCTGGACCAATTACCTCATGGAGCAAGAGTATTCTCTGATACAAGTCCAAGCCAAAGGTGATGGATGTTGTTGCTGCTGACAAGAAAAGTCTGATGAAAGAGAAGAAAGAGGAGCCCTCTAGGGCCATGCTCAGGTCAATCCTGCTCTCGGTACTCCATGTCTAAGACCTGTGGGCCTTGAGACATGATCTCCTAGTTATCCCTAGAAATCGTGGATAACAAAGTCCACAGTTCAAATGCCAAGGGCCCGCATGCTGAATGAGAGAGAGAGGAACCTTTGGAGGCCTAGAAGATGACTTGAGAGACAAGACCTAGCCCTCACATGACAAACGTCATCTTTTGGAGGCTTGACGTCATGCTTGAGGGCCTTGAGGTGGTGATAGTTACACATGGAAAGTTTTGAAGGAAGAAACCCTTGGGTAATGAAGAATAAGGTTGGATTGCAGGCACATGGCCTTTGGAGGCCCAACCCTACCATCACCAACTCAACGTTTGGCCTAAAAGTGCCAAAACATCCCTCCTAAAGGGGTGACATCACTCTTAGGGTTTTCATTTGTGCAAAATGTGAATTTAAAGATGAATTGCTTAGTATTATTTTTGTAAAGAGGAATGATTAGGGTTGTTGACCCATAATATTTAGGGTTTTTTCCATAAGGATGATAAATATCACTACAATCAGATTTTTATGACAACCTTTCTTTTTGTGCTAAAGTCTTGTTCTATCATTGTTGAACTTAACTAGTTTTTACTAGCTTGTCTCGTGCTTATTCAATTGGACTTTTAACACTTATATTGCAGCCCTTATTATATTTTACGTGCTGATATATATCATCGATTATTTCTGCAATTAGGGAAAACACGATTAACTTGCTTGTCCACCTAACATTTCTATATGCAAGTGTGGCTTTTCTTGTGTCTCGGGTAGGTACAAACACCCTTTGCAGGCATCCAAAGAATTGGAAACCTTAACCCATCTGGAGATGAGTTATCAAATCCATATTTCCTCTTCCATCATTGAAATTTAGGGGGATACTTATATTCTTTCCCTTCCATCCATCTCAATTCACCCAGGGTCACTGAGATTGCCTCCCTAGAGTGACCTAGTCACCCTCGAAGTGCGAGACCTATATCGAGGTGACATTGGGTATAGTGTCCCTTCGTTGTTTCCATTTTGATTGTTGGGTTAGGCTTTTCCCAACCTACAACTTGTGCAATAACACCTCCAAGGTAAGTTTTTGGGCCTTGCAAGGCCACATATCATGTCTCTAATGTTCAAGGGGGTGTCTCCTCACACATGGCACATCAAGAGACCTTCGGATGCATCAAACCCTAGCCTCCAAAGATGATGCCAAGGATAGAAGGGTGACGTCAAAGATAGGAAGGTGACATCACACGCCTCCAAAGGCCACATCCTGGTGCAAGAGGGATGAAAACTCATCGTCGGGTGATTTCAAGGTGCCTCCAAATGCAACGTCCTCCATTCTTCGTGCACAAAATCTTTGGGGTGCTCTGCCCAACCTGTGGGCTTTCAACCCATGTGTGGAATAAAGACCAACCTGCTCAAAATGAATCTCATCTATCCATCGTCCAAGGTTCCAAGGATGTGAGAGCCACTGTCTGAGGGTGTTGAGTCAGTGGATGACTCACTACTCTTCATCACACGTGCTAGAATCCTGCAATGGGGCACGGCCTAAAACATCCCTCAAAGAACCATGTGAGAGGCATTCAAAACAACACAAAATATAAGACAGAGTAAGCCAATGTTCATAAGACACATTAGTTCTTAAATCATGCAAAGTAAGTTGATATAATCCATGTAGAACAATTCACCCCAATATCCCCTTCAAGTATCACCTAATCCCAAGACCTTGTGAAGGTTACCAAGTTTAAGTATGGGAGGGCCTTCATCCAACCCTATTAGGTGTACCACCTGAACAACAAATTAACCAAGTAGAGAGATAGGTCCTGAGAGTGACAAGGGAAAGTAAAAAACCATCAAGAGAAAGTATGAGTGTGATATGAAAATAGACTTACTTCATGGCTTATGGTATCCATTTCTACGAGTGCCTTTGTAGAGGTGGCACTTGCTTGCTTGAGATACCCTTTTCTCGGTAATTTTTTCATTATGAACCCCTTATTTTTCCTTTTGATACCCAGTTATTACTTGCAAGTCCCCTTTATAAGGTTTCAAGCTTCATCCATTTATATTTTACTTGGAAATAGTCATTTACAATTGGTTTATTCATTCACACCCGGATAGGGGCGATTGCCATTAGAGGGGGTAGAGCTCAAGTTGGCCCGAGGCTTTTATGGTGGCCTTTATAATTTGGCCACCATATATATACCAACTACATCATCTTCTGGGCCTTCAAACCCTTCTTCTCATGAGAGAATGGGCCTTAGTTGAAGTTTCAGATATATGAAAGGATTTATTTTGGAAAATGTTAAGTATGATTGGGAGCAGAACATTACCCTTGGGAGGTCTCCCCAGTATTACCCCTTTTCCCTAGGCGGTGACAACATGGTACTAGGCACAAAATCTTACCACCGAGGTGAAACAAGGCAACCAAGATGATTTCTCAAGCAAGTGATCCAATATCCAACTTCAACCAATGATCCTCATCTACATGCCCATTGAATTAAGAACAACACCCTGCATGAATAAAGGACTAACCATACCTCATGGTGACACTGGATTACCATGTCTCTTACCTTGAGTTGCTTGAATGGGATGGGCCTTGGTTGATTTGTGCCAGGAGGAAAATCAAGGGGGGATGATGGGCTCTACTGTTCAATATGGATCTTGACACTCCATGTCTACTACCTGTGGACCTCGAGACATGATCTCCCTAGTTACCCCTAGGTTGAGGGGGGTAACATGCCCAATGATCCAGGAGGATTCAAGAATGCTCACAGAGGTCCAAGAGGACCCATAATGCTCACAGGGATGCATAAGGGATAAAAAATGCTCAAAATTTGATTGTCTCAAAAGTTTGAGAAAATGAAATCAATGTGAAGAGATCGTCATCATATTTCCAATGGTGAAAACGACGCATCAAACAGAGCTCGTATGAAAAAGTTATGGGTAGTCAAAGTTCAAGTCAACCCTGAAGAGACATGTTGCAAGATCTGAGAGAGACATGTGACAGGCTCATAGGTTGATGAGTTACAACTCTAGATATTGACAAGTGGCACTGAACATGTGACGTGACACATGATTATTGGTAGCTGATGTGACAGATTGTACCCCCAAGTGGCCCAATTACATAATGACAAGTAGCATATATAAACCAATCACAATTAAACATTTGACACATAAGTAGACCAACCAGATCTTAACATGTGGTTATCCTTCATTAACTTATATTTGGATTGGTTATTATTATAATTTATATATATTATATATATTTAATATAGATAACCCACTTCCCATTT
>JASDQU011400387.1:92779-110757 GCA_032191745.1 Picea mariana | reverse complement strand
AGTAGAATATAGAACTCAAAATTGAACCCCTTGTTCATCTTCAGTTTTCAGTTTTATAGCCTTTACAACACAGTATCTAGATCCTGAATTAATGGATCAGATATGCCTAAAATAGAAAGTCAAAACTAACTTGCAAAAGATAAGGAATGATCCTCAAAATGAGGTCATTCCAACATTTCATGGTCTTCATATCTTGTAGACTCCTTGTGCAGTGCAGAATAGCCTTCCAAGGTTGATTGATGAATCTTCCAAGAAATAAAATTTGAATTTGTTGAGATGTGCAAAAATCTCAATTTGTTGCCACCAAAATAGGTGCCAAAACCAACTTGGCTACCTTTTCTAATCCTTATGCATCAAAAATGGATCTTCAAACTGAATATATAATTCATCATCTATCCATCATGAGTTTTTTTAAATGATTTGGATTGGAAAAACCTCGATCTATGCAAAATTTAGCTTCCTCTGTCCAGTTACAGGTTTCGGTGGTTAACATAGAGGACTTCTGGGTGTGTTATCTACTGAAAGCTTTGCTTTCCGTGGGTAATGAATAGTCATCCTGTTCGCCTAAACCATCGAAAACTTAGCTATGTGAAAACTTCAAAATTTGCAAAAATGATTACGTTGATGCTTTGCTGAGTGTTTAAGGTCTTTTGGATGATGCAACTCTTCCTCGTGCAGATCTGCGAAATTCAACTTGCTATGTGGAAGACTATGGTATATCTACCATTGTTTTAGCTAACTTAGCTAGAGTTTCCAAACCCATTTTCTCCTGTGTTGGAGGTTGAGAATCTTTTAATTTCAGCCTCAGAAATCTAAGCTGCCTGTACAGCTTCATGTTCTCCCTTATCAACACCATGTTCCTGTCCTTGATTTTATCATGTTTTTCCTTGATACTTTGGTTCATGTTGAAAAGTTCTACATTTCTTTCAGTCAAGTCTGTATTTTCCCTTTTAATAAATATTTCTAAGACTTCCATCTCATAGATTTGTTTCAGGAGTTTATTGATTTTCTGAGCCTTAGATGCTTTAGTCTTTCTTGAAGAGGATTTTGCTAATGGTTGAATGTGTTCATCTGGAGGAATTGGTGAGGGAAAGTTGGGATAATCTTCTGCAACTTGCTCAACCTATTCATCACCTTGTGTCTCTGCTAACTCCTACTCTAGCTCTAAGTCACTGTATGGTAAGTTTAAATGGTTACCTCCTTCAGCAAGGTCCTTGGTCTGCTCACCCTCAAGCTGTAACTTTCTTTTGGTTCTTTTTCTTTTAGCAAAGGATGATTCTGTCAGCTCTCTTGGTGGTGAGATAGCCTTCCTCTTTCTTAGGCTGCTCTTAGGGGTGAGAGACTTCTTACCAATGGACTTCTTCCCCTTTTCCTCCCATCGAAAATTGGTTTGGAACTCATTCCAAAATAGGAAGTAGTTCCAGTCTACTTGTTTCTTCTTCAAGGACTCTTTAATAATAAGTGTAATCAAACCCTGGTGTGACAATCTGCTGGCCACCTTGGTAGGTTTTTCCTTGACTTGTCTGGCAATTTTGGTGAGATCTTTGTGTAGGTAGAAGGGAAAATTGATGGGAGACCTGCCTTTAAAATGATTCAATAACTTGAAGTGATAAAACATGACTCTGTTGTATCTACCTTCATAGGTGATATAGACAAAGATTGCCTTCAAGAGAGATTTCCATTTAGGTTCCAAATAAGACATTGGTATGTCTTTTTTCCATATAAGATCCTTGTGCAAAGGCTATAGGTAGGATCTAAATTCAATGTTTGAAGGCAAAGTTGATTTGGACCAACAATCCCCTGTTCTAGGGAGACCAGTGAACTCAGCTATGGCTGCCTCATCGACCACAAACTCCTCTTTTCCCACTGTTGCTGCTCTTCCATCATACGAGATAGCAAAGGATTCAGACACCTGTTGGTGGAACTCTGCTAGTTTTTCATAGTATGCATAGACTCCTGCTTTCTTGAAGAACTTGACCACCTTTGGGTGAGCCTCAAGGTACTAAACTCCATCCAATTTAGCCCTTAGAATTGGCCCTACTTTTGGCATTTATTAATTGTGACCTGTACCTGTGACTTAAGAAAATCTTCGTGCCAAGGGGACAAAGACTCTATGATTTAGGGTGATAGAGAGTATGACTTAGAGTAAAAAAAATGAGATAGGGTGACTCAGAGTTCTGATTGCATAGCTCAATCACTAACCAAATCTAAACAACAGACTGACTGAATACAAGCCGAGAATTTTGAGTTTCGGTGAGATGTACAATTAAATTGAACTAGTATGGGATTCGAACCACTTGATGACTCGACTTGGCTTGATTGGTATGACAATTGGCTTGATAACAATCTACTAAATTCAAACTCCACTTGGTAATTACCACAAAAAATGGGATTATGGTCTCTGAATATGCATTTTCTTGATGAAATCACGGGCTCAAGACTGTCACAATGACTCTCGGATTCGAATTGATAATTAATGGAATCAAAACAGAGATTAATCGGGGTCATAATGAATCTGTTTCCTCGTGACTGGATATAGTGAGGGGCTATGTGACTAATCATTTATGTTAGTCGGGAATCACACATGAGTTTTTGTGTCTGTGCCGAGCCTTAATTCTTAAATGACAAATGTAGTTAAACAAGGAAAAGAGGGTATCAATCTTCGGATAGATGCAATAATATCGTGCATACCTTACCACCTCCATGGACTTCTGGCGGTTATGTCTTCATGATTACACCAATTGATAGCTAGCTCGTGCGAAAGCATGGGCTTTTCATTTTTCCCGTGGAAATCTTTTCAGTGGTTAACTGGGTTTTTTCTTTCCCCCTTAACTACTGAGAACAAAGGTTTTCGGTGGTTAATGAGTGTTTTTTCAGGCTCACCTAAACCACCAAAACCTGAGATTATTTCTTTTGTGTGACAAAGCCAAATCAAAAGTTATTTCCAAGTTTATTTATAGAAAATAGACTCTCTAACATACCTAAAGAAATTTTCAAATAAATTTTTGGACCACAGTCTATCACCTAAAAAGAAAAATCTCCATCAATTTATTTGAAGAGATAACACTATATCCTATTGGGGATGAACACCTCCCTGTGAGGTTTCAAGAACCACAAAACCAATGCCTTTCCTGAAAAAAGAAAGCTTAAAACTATTTGCTAGTGTTTCCATTGGGCATGGAGTTATTCTGTAAAAATAAAGACTGAAAACAAAATTACAATGACAAGGCTTCACAGCCTTAGAAAAAATAGAGTTTTAGAAATCACCCATTGACTGGGCCACCAAACATTTCTTCACCTCCTAGACTTTGTAGAATGATTTTTTTGTTGTGTTGTACTTGAGTTAGCATGAAAGGGCCGGTCCACAAAGAATCGAACTTGTTATGTTTTCCTTTATCCTGTCTGAGGGCATCCCATTTCAAAACCCAATCACCAACCTGAAAATTATCTACCTTTTCCTTCCTGTCAAAGGTATCCTTGATCCTCTTTTGATGAGCCTCTGATTTTTCTACCAACTATTCATGGACCTACTGCAGTTCTACCAAATCGAGCATTCTTCTTACCATATCATTTGACTCAGTTTGCTCTTCCTGAAAGAATCTAGCCATTGGTAAAATTAACTGAATAGGAGAAATGGCATCAGTCCCATAGACCAATTTGAATGGAGAGGTTCCTATGGACTTTTTGATAGTTACTATGTCTACCCACAGAGCAAATTTTAGTTTAGAATCCCAATTCTTTTTGTTCTCCTCTAACAATTTTCTGATGATTCTGATTAAGCTCTTATTGGATGATTCGGCCAGGCCATTACCTTGAGGGTAGTAGGGGGTTGAATGTACCAACTATATTCCCATTGATTCACACATGTTGACCAATGCATCATCTTTGAAAGTTGTTGCATTATCTGTTACCAGCCTTTTGGGGCAGCCGAATCTGCTTAAGATATTTTCATAAAGAAATTTCATGACAACCTGGTGAGTGGCATTCCTGGTGGGAATTGCATCTATCCATTTTGTAAAATAATATATGGATACTAATATCCACTTATGTTGACCACTAGATGAAGAATTTATCTCACGTATAAAATCTAAACCCCACTACTGAAAAGGGCCATTCACTACTATAGGTCTCAGGGGCATAGATTTTAGCTGTTGTTTTCTTGTGAATCTTTGACATTTATCACAAGCTTTGATGAAGGCACACACATCTGAGAAAAGAAAAGGCCAATAGTACCCAACCCTTAGAATTTTATGAACTGTGGTCTTCCAGTAATGATGACCTCCACAAACACTTGAATAAAATGGATGTATAACTTTTACTAACTCTTCTTTGTCTAAACATCTGAGTAGTAAACCAGTAGGGTCTTTCCAATATAACAGATTATTGTAAATGCAAAATTTGATGGCTCTGAGCTTAAGGGATTGGGCTTGAGTCACGCTGAGTTCAGGAGGAACCTCTAGATTTTGTAAAAAATGTATAATACCTAAGTACCATTCAAAAGAAGACAAATGCTATGCCACCTGTTGATTTTTATGTTGTCCTTCTGCTGCCACCTCCATCTGCAAATTCACTGAATTTTCCCCTATGAAATTTATGTCCAACAACTCATGGTTTTCCTCTGTTAAAAGCTTAGCAAGGCCCTTGCCTTTCACCAATTTGGTGGGCTTCACTTCAATGTTGAACTTGATCATCTTTGCAATCCATTTAGCTCTCTTTCCATCAATATCAGGCTGAGTCAAAACATCTTTCACGGAGGGTGAAGGAACATATGCAATGACTTTTGAGTGGAGGATATAAATTCTGAAAGATTTTAAAGATTTTATGAGAGCGTAGGCTTGTTTTTCAATAGGATCATACCTTAGTTCATCATCTCTGAGTGTTTTACTAAAGAAGGCAACTGGGTGATCCATATTTTCATCATCTTTCTGTAATAGGACTACTGCCACTATGTTATAAGAAGCGAAGGAAAAAATGTAGAAACTATTGCTGTAATCCAGATTGATCAGAGTCCGAGATTCCATGATAGCCTGTTTGATATCTTGAAATGAATTCCTTGCATTGTCTATCCATTTTATCTCAAACCCCTTTTTCAACATACATGTTATGGGTTTTACTAGCTCGGCAAAATTTGGAACAAATCTTCTAACAAAATTAATCTTACCGAGCAGTGATTGAATATCCTTTTTTGAACTTGGTAAGGATAGCCTCTGAATTGCTTCCACTCAGGCTGGATCAATTTTCACGCATTCTACTGAGACAATGTGGCCTAGGATCTTGCCTTTCCTGAGAGAAAAATGGGACTTTTTGGGATTCAATGAAATTCCGAACTGCCTGCACTTCAGAAAAGCTCTTTTTAAATTTTTTAGATGTTCTTCATGACTGCTAGAATAAACTGTGATGTCATTAAGATAGATGAGGACAAACTTGTTCTTTTCACCCATGAAATCTATGTCCATGGCCCTTTGAAACGTGGCCCCAACATTCATTAATCCAAATGGAATTTTGGCATACATAAAGGTACCCCAAGGAGTAGTAAAAGTAGTCTTCTCTTGGTCATCAGGATGGACAGAAATCTGGTTATAGCCAGAAAAACCATATAGGAAAGACATAACAGTAACCACTGAAATTCTTTGCAGCAAATGTTCCATCTTAGGTAGGGGATAGTTGTCTTTCTTAGAGAATTTGTTTAGGTTTCTAAAGTCCACACATAACCTGACCTCACCATTTTTCTTTCTCACTATTACTAGATTTGCAATCCATTTAGAGTATCTCAAAGGGATTATGATCTTAGCATCAAGAAGCTTTTTGATTTCTCTTTCAATCATAGGCAAAAGAAGAGGACTAACATGTATGATCTTTTGTTTGAAAGGGATGGTGTCCTTTTCAAGTGGGATCTTATGTTGAATGATCTCAGTGTCATAAGTTTTCAGATCACTATATTTCCAAGAAAAAACATTAGAAAATTCTTTCAAAATGCCGTAATATTCAGACTTCTGATCAACAGTCAATTCAAATGATAGATTTATGAATTTAGGCTGGCTTTCATTTCCTATGTTGTGGTCATGAACAACACGATCTTTCTCCTTCTTATCTGGCTTGTAGGGGACATCGTTATGATCAAATATCTTTTCAAGAGGTACCAAACCCCGAGGTATATAATTGTTAGGTAGTTGAACAATATCATGCTGACCCAATTTTTGTTTTAGCTTAGGATTTTGGGATTCCTCTACATTTAGATTTTGCTGGTCGACATGCATATCAGAAAATTCATCTACCACCTGGAGAAATCTATTAAGTTCATCATCATCTTCAAAAAATTTCCAATACTTAATATTTTCGGGCAAAGATGGTCTATATTTGACTTGGTTTTCATAATTGAGCCTGGGAGGCATGGGAGGAATAAACATGTTGGCTGAAACAGAAAGGGAATCTGCAAGATGATTCATATCTATGGGTATATAAGAAATCTCAAAAATGGAAAAAGAATCTCTAATTTTCCATACCTCATCCTTGTAGGCTTTCAATCTGACATGATTTTCTTGGAAAGTATTGTTTACTTGCTGTATGATGAGATCCGCATCTCCGAACACCTTTAATCCTTTAATCCCCATCTCCTTGGTTGTGTTTAAGCCCAATATCAAAGCCTCATACTATGCTATATTGTTAGTAGTTTTGAAATCAAGCTTAAAAGACAAATGCATAGACTTTTCTAGAGGAGAAATCAAAACTACCCCTGCACCTGCTAAATCTTTGGTACTGGCCCCATCAAAATACATGGTCCAAACTGGAACACCCTTATCATCAGTTTGTTGTTCAGTGGGCTTCACAAGCTGCAAAGAAGCTGATTGAGAATCATCTATTTGAAGAATGCATGAGCCAAAGTCAGTGTCTACAACATAAATAGGATGATTTATAGAATTTTTTTCATCACTGATGATGTAGGCAAGTTGATTCTCTTTGTGAAGTATTTTTATTTCTCCTCCAAACACCAGGATCATTACATATGAAAGATCCATCTCCAAGGTACCCCCTAACCTTTTGCTCCATGGACATGACAAGAGGAGTCCAAACTTGGGTGGGATATCAGCAACCACCACATCTATTACCATGCTTCTCATTGGCAATTGGGCAAGGTTTATAACAAGGTCTTTTATGAGGCCAAGGCATCTGACTTTCCTAGAGTCAAAAGAGAAGAGATCATGATATGGTTTGGTGACCTCAAGCCCAAGCTCATCCATCACTGCTTTGGGCATAATATTATGTAACACTCTTGAATCAAGCAAGCACTTATGAAGGATCTCATCATGAACATTTAGGGATATATAGAAAGGTGGACAAGAATCATCTCAATCTTCTATCATAGGCCCTATAGTTACTATTGGCTTGTCATCTTGTAAATTTACAAAATCAGAAGATGAAGAGGTCTTTGGATCAAGGGACTTCAGGATGGCTGACTTGAAAATTTCATTCTTCATAAGCTCAGTCAATGGCATAGGTATTTTTACTTTCTGAATTTCTGATTTGAAATTGAAAGAGTATGATGATTTTTCAGAAGTTTTTACCTCATTAGAAGGAGCTCTAAGGATAGCTTTCTCTTTGACTTGAGACTGAGATTACTTCTACTGTTTTTTTGCAGAAATAGGGATCTGCTTTATAGGAGCAGCAGGCTGCTTGGCAGCAACTTCTTTTTTCTTCACAAGAGTAGCGGGCAAAGGTTTAGGAGCAACATTTTTTGATCTTAAATTATAACCTTGCTGATCATCTGTTTGATAGAAAGATTCTTCAATACTTGCCTCATGAATCTCCTGATCCATCTGGGCTTCTTCATAGTCTACTTGTGTCAAAAAGGAGGAATCATTTTCATCACCAAAACAATTTATGTCCTCTACTTCTTCAACGTCATCATGAGATATCTGTTGTTCCTCTTATAGCATTTCATTTTTGAATGGGGGTCTGATTCTCTGATCATCAACTGCATTCTTGTCTCTCTGAAGGATCTGGACTTGTTGATTGTTCCTTCTATAAGGGAAAGCATTTGGATTTCTAGGGAAAAAAGCATTTATCTCTTTTGTACTTGCTGGTTGCTAGTTCTGAATCTTCAATTTTGACATTTCAGATGTCAAGTTGTCCAACATCTTGGCCATCTTTTCCATTTTTCTATTAGAAGAAGAAGGGGGCTCAACAGAAAACTTCTTTCTCTCAACCTTTCCTTTGAGTTTCTGAGATTCCATAATATTTGATTCAACTTCGAGGGCAGCATCTTGCATTAAAGAAAGTGTGGCTGATCTTATTTCTCTAAGGATTAGACAAAAATATGGATCAAAAGCAGCAGAAAATGTGATCTTTGTTGATGCATCACTTGGCTTGATATCTGCAGGGATTTTGCCAAACATTCTATTAAATCTTTTGATGAAGTCTAAGACCGATTCCCCATCTTCTCTTCTTAAGTTTCCAAATTAAGAAATGTAATATAGTAGATCTCTTCTTTCTCCCCATTGTTTTAAGAACACCTCATATAGTTGCTCAATACCTATCACTGAATTTGCCGGTAGCTCTTTGAACCAATTTCGGGCTTGGCCATCCAAACTTTGTACAAAAACTTTGGTCCACACATCTTCTTCTGAAATGTTAATATTTTCAGCGTAAGCATAAAAATCTTCTATATGTTCTTCAGCAGTATAATCCCTAGCTCCGGTAAACTTTGGCATATATTTTTGATAATCTCCGGTTGGCATGGAAGATAAGGGATTGGGCAAGACAAGTGGAGCATACCTATTTGATAAAATATGTTCCATCTTGGTTAAAGGGACATCCATCGCAATCTTGGGGGTTGATACAGAAGAAGAATTTTTAGGAGATGAAGGTTGAGATGGGATGGCTGAGTTTAAATAAAATGGTTGTCTCACTTCACTTTGAGCAAAATTTTCAGAAATGGGTGGAAAATAAGAGGCCTTGTAAAACTGACCAAGCAATAAGGCTAAGCTTTCTTCTCCCTTAGAGGACAAATCATGTAAAATATCCTTGAGAACAGGCAGATTAGTATGAGTGTAGAAAACACCCTCTATAGGATTTATGGGTGAAGAATTCAAAGAAGAAGAAGAAGAGGTTTCTTTTTGTTGAGGGGACCCTGTAATTACCACTTTAAGGTTGGATGTAATATCATGCTCAAAAACAGATTCTGTAACATTAGAGGAAAGTGAAGGCTCCTTAACCTTCAATTTTTCAGATACAATTTCAATTTCCTGAGAACTATGAGTTTCAGCAGCAGGGGATTCAACTAGAGGCCTTTTAGATATGAAAGAAAAAGTGTCAGTTTGAATACCTAGATTTGATGTCATTGTAGATATGGAAGCTTGTCTTTGTAAATCCTTTCCCTTACTGATGATCTTCTCAGGGTCAAGAACTGGTGCTGCCAGTGGGCCTTCTTGGTTTTCCCTGGTGTGAGCTCTTTTCGGAGCCACTTCATTTCAATGGAGTCACCAGATAGATGATTACAACCCAAATGAAGTCCAAGCTTTGTCTATCATCAAGGCTGGATCTATGTCATCTCCCAAGGAAACTGATCTTTGATCTCCTCTCCCCAGAAACGGCTCCAATTTGTTATCACTCCAGGAAACTCTCCTAGGCTGTAAGTCAGAGATGCCTGGTAACTTAATCTTTTTGGAAACTATTTTCTCTATGATAAGTGTGGGTTTGGATCAAGATGAATATCTTAACCTCTGGATTGTATTCTCAAGACAGTTTTAACTATATTCATGCAACACAAGGCCTTCAAGAGTTATTGTCAGATAGGTTTGTATAAAAAATGGATAAGAAAAACTAATCATTTAACCAAAACATACATAAACCATATATATGATGGGTCAACAAACTAGCCAAAGATGATTATGATTCTTGCTTAACAATCAAAAGTAAGATGGCAATTACTATAGGATCATTAAATAAAGACAAAGAATGAATTCCACTCATATGCATAGACAAAGATGAAAGAAGGTCTGACAGTAACAAATGAAAGAAGCTTGGAGGATGATATATTAAAGAAAGTGTATTTCATACAAAATAGTAAAATATAGAACTCAAAATCAAACCCCTTGTTCATTTTCAGTTTTCAGCTTTATAACCTTTACAACACAGTATCTAGATCTTGAATTAATGGATCAGATATGCCTAAAATAGAAAGTCAAAACTAACTTGAAAAAGATAAGGAAAGATTCTCAAAATGAGGTCAATCCAACATTTCATGGTCTTCATATCTTGTAGAGTCCTTGTGTAGTGCAGAATAGCCTTCCAAGGCTGATTGATGACTCTTCCAAGAAATAAAATTTGAATTTGTTGAGATGTGCAAAAATCTCAATTTGTTGCCACCAAAATAGGTGCCAAAACCAACTTGGATACCTTTTCTAATCCTTATGCATCAAAAATGGATCTTGAAACTGAATATATAATTCATAATCTATCCATCATGAGTGTTTTCAAATGATTTGGATTGGAAAAACCTCAATCTGTGCAAAATTTAGCTTCCTCTGTCCAGTTACAGGTTTCGGTGGTTAACATAGAGGACTTTTGGGTGTGTTATCTACCGAAAGCTTTTCTTTTGGTGGGTAATGAACAGTCGTCCTGTTCGCCTAAACCACCAAAAACTTAGCTTTTTCAAAACTTCAAAATTTGCAAAAATGATTACCTTGATGCTTTGCTGAGTGTTCAAGGTCTTTTGGATGATGCAGCTCTTCCTCGTGCAGATCTGAAAACTTCAACTTGTTGTGTGGAAGACTGTGGTATATCTACCATTGTTGTAGCTAACTCAGCTAGAGTTTCCAAACCTGTTTTCTCCTATGTTGGAGGTTGAGAATCTTTTAATTTCATCCTCAGAAGTCTAAGCTACCTGTACAGCTTCACGTTCTCCCTTATCATCACCATGTTCCTATCCTTGATTTTATCATGCTTTTCCTTGAGACTTTGGTTCATGTTGAAAATTTTTGCATTTTTTTCAGTCAGGTATGTATTTGCCTTTTTAATAACTCTCTCTAAGACTTCCATCTCATATATTTGTTTCAGGAGTTTATTGATTTTCTGAGCCTTAGATGCTTTAGGATTGCTTGAAGAGGCTTTTGCTAATGGTTGAATGTGTTCATCTGGAGGAGTTGTTGAGGGAAAGTTGGGATAATCTTCTACAACTTGCTCAACCTGTTCATCACCTTGTGTCTCTGCTAACTCCTACTCTAGCTCTGAGTCACTGTATGGTAAGTTTAAATGGTTACCCCCTTCAGCAAGGTCCTTGGTCTTCTCACCCTCAAACTGTAACTTTCTTTTGGTTCTTTTTCTTTTAGCAGTGGATGAATCTATCGGCTCTCTTGGTGGTGAGATAGCCTTCCTATTTCTTAGGCTTCTCTTAGGGGTGAGAGACTTCTTACCAATGGACTTATTCCCCTTTTCCTCCTGTTGAAAATTGGCTTGGAACTCATTCCAAAATAGGAAGTAGTTCCAGTCTACTTGTTTCTTCTTCAATGACTCTTTAATAATAAGTGTAATCAAACCTTGGTGTGACAATCTGTTGGCCACCTTGGTAGTTTTTTCCTTGACTTGTCTAGCCATTTTGGTGAGAGTTTGTGTAGGTAGAAGGGAAAATTGATGGGAGACCTGCCTGTAAAATGATTCAATAACTTGAAGTGATAAAACATGACTCTGTTGTATCTACCTTCACAGGTGATATAGACAAAGATTGCCTTCAGGAGAGATTGCCACTTAGGTTCCAGATAAGACATTGGTATGTCTTTTTTCCATATAATATCCTTGTGCAAAGGCTGTAGGTAGGATCTAAATTCAATGTTTGAAGGAAAAGTTGATTTGAACCAGCAATCCCCTGTTCTAGGGAGACCAGTGAACTCAGCTATGGCTGCCTCATCGACCACAAACTCCTCTTTTCCCACTATTCCTACTCTTCCATCATAGGAGATAGCAAAGGATTCAGACACCTGTTGGTGGAACTCCGCCAGTTTTTCACAGTATGCATAGACTCCTGCTCCCTTGAAAAACTCAGCCACCTTAGGGTACCAAACTCCGTCCAATTTAGCCCTTAGAACTGGCCCTGCTTTCGACATTTAGTAATTGTTGACCTATACCTGTGACTTAGGAAAATCTTCGTGCCAGGGGGAMAAAGAATCTATGATWTAGGGTGACAKGGAGTATCACTTAGAWTAAAACAAATGAGACAAGGTGACTCAGAGTTTTGATTGCATAGATCAATCAMTAACCGAATCTAAACAACAGACTGACTAAATACAAGCCAAAAATTTTGAGTTTCGGTGAGATGTACAATTAAATTGAACTAGTATGGGATTCGAACTACCTAATGACTCGACTTGGCTTGATAGGTATGAGAATTGGCTTGATAACAATCTGTTGAACTCGAACTCCACTCGGCAATCACCACAAAAAATGGGATTATGGTCTCTGAATATGCGTTTTCTTGATGAAATCACGAGCTCAAGACTATCCCAGTGACTCTCGGATTCAAATTGATAATTAATGGAATCAAAACAGAGATTAATTGGGGTCATAATGGATCTATGTCCTCGTGACTAGAGATAGTGAGGGGCTATGCAACTAATCATTTCTGTTAGTCGGGAATCACACATGAGTTTTTGTGTCTCTACCGAGCCTTAATTCTGAAATGACAAATGTAGTTAAAAAAGGATAACAGGGTATCAATCTTCAAATAGATGCAATAATATTGTGCATACCTTACCACCTCCATGGAATTTCGGCGGTTATGTCTTCATGATTACACCAATTAACAACTAGCTCATGCGAAAGCACGGGCTTTTCATTTTTCTCATGGAAATATTTTCGGTGGTTAACTGGGTTTTTTCTTTCCCCCTTAACTACCGAGAACGAAGATTTTCGATGGTTAATGAGCTCTTTTTTAGGCTCACCTAAACCACCGAAACCTAAGATTCTTTCTTTTGCTTGAAAAAACCAAATCAAAAGTTCTTTCCAAGTTTATTTACAGAAAATAGACTCTCTAACATACCTAAAAAAAATTTCAAATAAATTTTTGGACCACAGTCTATCACCTAAAAAGAAAAATCTCCATCAATTTATTTGAGGAGATAATAGGTCTGAACCAGAGATGATCGAATTTTCCATGTTTCCCTGTATCTTCCTTTCTGGACTCCCATTTTAAAACTAAATCGCTAAGAAGAAACTCCCTGTCTTTGGATTTTTTTAATCGAAAATGGATTTCATATTATCCTGGTACTTTTGAAGCTTATCATTCACTTCCACTCTGTTCTGCTGAACTTTGATGATTTGATTCATTCTTCTCATAACATTGTTTGTCTCTTTGCTTGCATCCTGCCAGAGTTTCATCACAAGAAGAACAAGATTGATAAGAAGGATAATGTCAGTACCATAAACCAATTGGAAAGGAGACATACCTATATATTTCTTGGTGCTGATTCAGTTTTCCCATAAGGAATATTTTAAGTGGATATGCCAATATTTTTTATTTTCTGTCAATTTTTTATTTTTTTATTATAGTCATCAAGCTCTTGTTAGATGATTCATCCAACCCATTTCCATGAGAATAATAAGTTGTAGAATGACCTAAAATAATATTGTATTTTTGAAAGAAATTGATCATTGCCATAGATTTAAAAACTTGATCATTATCAGTAAATATCTTTCTAGGACAACCAAATCTCGCTAGGATGTTTTCTTCCAAAAAGTTTATTACTACCAAATCTACAGAATTCTAAGTTGGAATTGATTCAACCCATTTCATAAAGTAATCAATAGCAATTAGAATCCATATATGTTGAGCACTTTATTGTGTATGGATTTATCCGATGAAGTCTAGCCCCATTGTTGGAAAGGAGCTTAAGATTTTATTGGAATTAAGGGTAAGGAAGGGAGATTTTTCTTACCAGCCAACAATTGGCATGAATTGAAAGCTCTGACTCTTGCATTCACATCAGAAAAATAACCTTGGCCAATAATATTGTGCCCTTAAAATATTGTAAGTTGTTTTTGTCTAGGCATGATGTCCCCCACATACTCCTTCATGAAATTCATTAATGGCACCTTCTGTTTGAGATTCTCTCAGGCAACATAACAAGAAACCCAGAGGGTCTTTCTAATACAACTTGCCATCAACAATGCAATACTTAATTGCATGTATTTTTAAAGTCCTGGCTTTGGAAGGAGTCATGTCATTTGGGCACTGAAGAGTAAGGAGGTATGTAACAATATCATGATACCAGGAAGAGGAAGAAAATGTATCTTCAATCTGAAATATAGGTGCTTGATCATAAATTTCATCTGTATCCAAGAGAGAATCATGTGATTCAAAATTATTTATTCCAAGCTCTCTGAAATTTGATTCATTTAACAACTTTTACATACCTTGACCTTTCATTAGTTTGGTTGGTTTCACTTCTAGATCAAACTCTTGAATTTTATCCAACCATCTACCTCTTCTTCCATCACTGTCTGACTGCTCCAAGATAACTTTGATTGCATTTGTTGGCAAATAAGCAATTATTCTGGAGTGCAAGACATATGTTCCTAAAGCCTTGAGAGCCTTCACCATTGCATAAGCCTATTTTTCAAGAATATCATATCTTAGCTATGTATCTCAAAGTTTTTCGCTGAAAAATTCTATTGGTTATTCGAATCCTTCTTTGTTTTTTTGAAGGAGCACTTCTACCATGGTATGTTCAGAAGCAAAAGAGAAGATTAAGAATTCCTTTGTATAGTCTGGAGTTACTAGTACTGGTTCTTCCCCTATATCTTTCTTGACATGCTCGAAAGACGCTTTGGCCTCTGCATTTCATTTTACTTCGCTGTCCTTCTTTAGCATATCTGTAATCAATTTTATTATTTCAACAAAGTTAGGGATAAAATCCTCAAAAAATTGATCTTACCTAAAAACGATTGAATCTCTTTTCTATTTCTAGGAAAATTAATCAGGTCAATAGCCTCAACTCACTTAGGATCAACTTTAATTCCATATTTTTAAACTATATGACCTAAAAGTTTACCTTCTTGCATAGAAAAGTGTGATTTTTGGGGGTTAAGTGACAAACCAAATTTTCTACATTTTTCAAAATTATGTCTGAGGTGCACCAAATGTTTTGTATTAGAATTGTAAAAAACTGTCAGATCATCTAGGTAAATAACAAAAAAATTGTCTCTTTCCTCGACGAACGCAATATCCATTTCTTTCTAGAAAGTTGTGCTTGCATTCATCAAACCAAAAGGAATTTTGTCATGCATAAAGGTTCCTCATGGAGTGGTAAACGAAGTCTTTTCTCTATCATATTCATGAACATTGATATGGTTATATCCCGAGAAACCATAAATCATAGAAATCATGTTAGCCCTTGCTACCTTCTCTAGAACATGGTCCATCTTTAGGAGCGAGTATTTATCTTTAAGGGACGATCGATTTAAGTTCCTAAAATCAACGCAGAGTCGTATTTCGCCTTTCTTCTTTCTAACAGGGACCAAATTGGTCACCCATTCAGAGTATATGAGGGGAACAATGATTTTTTCATCAAGGATATTTTTAACCTCCCTTTCTATTATTGGCAGAAGAATTGGGTTTATTTGTCTAAGTTTCTTCCTGAAAGGTTTAATACCATGTTTTAAGGGAATATTGTGATCAATAATAGAAGTATCATAAGTTTTTAGATCATCATAAGACCATGCAAAAACATCTTTATATTGTATAAGTAACTCAACGTATTTACTCCTTATTTGGGACAGAAGGTATTTTCATATTTTGACCATTTTGGGATCCTCATTAGTTCCTACATTACAGTCTTCAACTTCTTCAGGATGAGGTCGTAAAGTAGAATTTAAAGGTATATCATCCTAGTCAAACAAACTTTATAAGGGGACCAAGCCTTTGGGAATTTGATTGTTCTTAAGTAACAACATGCGGTGATTTTCAATTTTATCTTGGAACTTCTCTGGGTTCTCTCCTTCCTGCATAATCCAAGTAGGATCATTCTGATTTTCTTGATCTATGTGGGTCTCAGAAAACTCATCGACCATTTCCAAGAATTGTTTGATTTGTTCATTGTCTTCAAACACTTTTCAGTGTCGAGCATTGTTCAGAATTGAAGGTCTATGTCTCATCTCGATATGATATTTCAGTTTCAAACTAGTAGATGGTATGAAAGTCGCAGCATCTTTGGCCAAAGAATCAACTTGTTGATTTTTCATTTTGGGGATAGAGTGAATATTAAAGAATGAGAATAAATTCTCTATAATATCCTAGGAACAATTTCTATACGATATCAATATCATATGCTTAGCTTGATACTGTTGTTTTATTTGTTTTACAATGAGATTTGCATCACCATAAACTATCAGATGTTCGATTTTTAACTTTCTTGCAAATTCTAATCCTAAGACTAAAGCTTCATACTCACATACATTATTGGTATAATCAATGTCCCATTGTAATCTGTAAGAGAAAGGAATAATGTACTCATCCCCTTGCGCCACAAATAACACTCCAAATCCTACTCCTTTGTAGGATGAAGCACCACTGAAGAACATTTTCCACATCCCTTGTCTAACATTAATATTTTTCTTTGAAATTTCTATTTTTTTATTTTATTATCCTATACATTCTTCAAAATCATCATCTATAGATAATATACAATTTCCTAAGTCCTTGATCAACAACATAGACTGGGTAGTTATTGGGGTTTTGAGGGTCACTTACAGTATATGCCACTCTAATTTCTCTGTACAGTTGAGTGAATTGTCCACCAAAAATTAGGATTGTAGCGTAGGTCATGTATAGCTAAACTGATCCTCCTAACTTGGCGCCCAAGATCTACATAGAAACATACCACAATTGGTAGGAACGTCAACAAAAACCACATCCATAAGGATACTTTTCATAGGAATCTAATCAAGTTTTACAACTAGATCTTTAATCATACCCATACACTTAACCTTTATAGAATCAAATGAGTACAAATCTTGATAATGTTTGGTGATTTCAAGGCCTAAATTTTCCATGATAATCTTAGGCATTAAATTATGCGAAGCTCATGAGTCTAGCATGCAATTGTGAAGCAAATGATCATGCACAATCAACATAATATAGAGTGGAGAAACATAATCCTTACTATTTTCAACGTGTGGTATGAACATGATTGTAGGTTTTTCATCATGCAAATTGATAACATCAGCTTGACATTCGACATCATAAAATTTAATTGCTTTAGCGATTTGTTTTTTATAGATCGGGTTCCTAGAAAGTTCAACTAGAGGCATTGGAATTTTAATTTTATTAATTTCATTTTCTAAATTGAAACTCACAATTGGTTTTTCAATTTCCTTCGTCGGAAGATCAACCTCTTTATTTTCTAGCTTCTTAGTTTGCACTGATTTCATTTCAATCTGCTTTATTCGGGAAGCTTGTGTCTCAGTTGATGGTTTTGTAACTACTTCCTCATTTTCTTTGTTTCGTGATAAAATATTCTTCGATGGAGTATTTGTAGAACTCTTTTCTCTTGGCCTTAAATCATATTTATGTTGAAGCTTGGCCATTATTGAGTCAACGAGACTTTTGTATGTAGAGTCCCCCAGATTGCTAATGTTTTCAACATTATTAAACAAATATTCCAGGCCTAAGGATTTCTCATAATCCTTCTTGGTTAGGTGAGGCTCAATATCGTCATCGCTGAGGTTGTTTAGATATTCCTCTAACTCCTCATATTATTGCACTTCATCTCTTTGCATGAAATTCTCTATTTTAAACAGAGCTTGAATCTTTTGATCCTCATTTTTTATCTGTCTTTGTTGTATCTAAGGATTAGGGTTTCTCCTGAATTAATTCCTAACATATGGATCAGGTTTGGCCTTCTCTATTTCCATCCTGGAAATTTTGTGTGATAAATATTTAATGATTTTGGCCATCTCATCCATTTTTCCCTCTGCGGACTTTCTAGATC
>JASDQU011400387.1:67303-81819 GCA_032191745.1 Picea mariana | reverse complement strand
AGTTGGAATTGATTCAACCCATTTCATAAAGTAATCAATAGCAATTAGAATCCATATATGTTGAGCACTTTATTGTGTATGGATTTATCCGATGAAGTCTAGCCCCATTGTTGGAAAGGAGCTTAAGATTTTATTGGAATTAAGGGTAAGGAAGGGAGATTTTTCTTACCAGCCAACAATTGGCATGAATTGAAAGCTCTGACTCTTGCATTCACATCAGAAAAATAACCTTGGCCAATAATATTGTGCCCTTAAAATATTGTAAGTTGTTTTTGTCTAGGCATGATGTCCCCCACATACTCCTTCATGAAATTCATTAATGGCACCTTCTGTTTGAGATTCTCTCAGGCAACATAACAAGAAACCCAGAGGGTCTTTCTAATACAACTTGCCATCAACAATGCAATACTTAATTGCATGTATTTTTAAAGTCCTGGCTTTGGAAGGAGTCATGTCATTTGGGCACTGAAGAGTAAGGAGGTATGTAACAATATCATGATACCAGGAAGAGGAAGAAAATGTATCTTCAATCTGAAATATAGGTGCTTGATCATAAATTTCATCTGTATCCAAGAGAGAATCATGTGATTCAAAATTATTTATTCCAAGCTCTCTGAAATTTGATTCATTTAACAACTTTTACATACCTTGACCTTTCATTAGTTTGGTTGGTTTCACTTCTAGATCAAACTCTTGAATTTTATCCAACCATCTACCTCTTCTTCCATCACTGTCTGACTGCTCCAAGATAACTTTGATTGCATTTGTTGGCAAATAAGCAATTATTCTGGAGTGCAAGACATATGTTCCTAAAGCCTTGAGAGCCTTCACCATTGCATAAGCCTATTTTTCAAGAATATCATATCTTAGCTATGTATCTCAAAGTTTTTCGCTGAAAAATTCTATTGGTTATTCGAATCCTTCTTTGTTTTTTTGAAGGAGCACTTCTACCATGGTATGTTCAGAAGCAAAAGAGAAGATTAAGAATTCCTTTGTATAGTCTGGAGTTACTAGTACTGGTTCTTCCCCTATATCTTTCTTGACATGCTCGAAAGACGCTTTGGCCTCTGCATTTCATTTTACTTCGCTGTCCTTCTTTAGCATATCTGTAATCAATTTTATTATTTCAACAAAGTTAGGGATAAAATCCTCAAAAAATTGATCTTACCTAAAAACGATTGAATCTCTTTTCTATTTCTAGGAAAATTAATCAGGTCAATAGCCTCAACTCACTTAGGATCAACTTTAATTCCATATTTTTAAACTATATGACCTAAAAGTTTACCTTCTTGCATAGAAAAGTGTGATTTTTGGGGGTTAAGTGACAAACCAAATTTTCTACATTTTTCAAAATTATGTCTGAGGTGCACCAAATGTTTTGTATTAGAATTGTAAAAAACTGTCAGATCATCTAGGTAAATAACAAAAAAATTGTCTCTTTCCTCGACGAACGCAATATCCATTTCTTTCTAGAAAGTTGTGCTTGCATTCATCAAACCAAAAGGAATTTTGTCATGCATAAAGGTTCCTCATGGAGTGGTAAACGAAGTCTTTTCTCTATCATATTCATGAACATTGATATGGTTATATCCCGAGAAACCATAAATCATAGAAATCATGTTAGCCCTTGCTACCTTCTCTAGAACATGGTCCATCTTTAGGAGCGAGTATTTATCTTTAAGGGACGATCGATTTAAGTTCCTAAAATCAACGCAGAGTCGTATTTCGCCTTTCTTCTTTCTAACAGGGACCAAATTGGTCACCCATTCAGAGTATATGAGGGGAACAATGATTTTTTCATCAAGGATATTTTTAACCTCCCTTTCTATTATTGGCAGAAGAATTGGGTTTATTTGTCTAAGTTTCTTCCTGAAAGGTTTAATACCATGTTTTAAGGGAATATTGTGATCAATAATAGAAGTATCATAAGTTTTTAGATCATCATAAGACCATGCAAAAACATCTTTATATTGTATAAGTAACTCAACGTATTTACTCCTTATTTGGGACAGAAGGTATTTTCATATTTTGACCATTTTGGGATCCTCATTAGTTCCTACATTACAGTCTTCAACTTCTTCAGGATGAGGTCGTAAAGTAGAATTTAAAGGTATATCATCCTAGTCAAACAAACTTTATAAGGGGACCAAGCCTTTGGGAATTTGATTGTTCTTAAGTAACAACATGCGGTGATTTTCAATTTTATCTTGGAACTTCTCTGGGTTCTCTCCTTCCTGCATAATCCAAGTAGGATCATTCTGATTTTCTTGATCTATGTGGGTCTCAGAAAACTCATCGACCATTTCCAAGAATTGTTTGATTTGTTCATTGTCTTCAAACACTTTTCAGTGTCGAGCATTGTTCAGAATTGAAGGTCTATGTCTCATCTCGATATGATATTTCAGTTTCAAACTAGTAGATGGTATGAAAGTCGCAGCATCTTTGGCCAAAGAATCAACTTGTTGATTTTTCATTTTGGGGATAGAGTGAATATTAAAGAATGAGAATAAATTCTCTATAATATCCTAGGAACAATTTCTATACGATATCAATATCATATGCTTAGCTTGATACTGTTGTTTTATTTGTTTTACAATGAGATTTGCATCACCATAAACTATCAGATGTTCGATTTTTAACTTTCTTGCAAATTCTAATCCTAAGACTAAAGCTTCATACTCACATACATTATTGGTATAATCAATGTCCCATTGTAATCTGTAAGAGAAAGGAATAATGTACTCATCCCCTTGCGCCACAAATAACACTCCAAATCCTACTCCTTTGTAGGATGAAGCACCACTGAAGAACATTTTCCACATCCCTTGTCTAACATTAATATTTTTCTTTGAAATTTCTATTTTTTTATTTTATTATCCTATACATTCTTCAAAATCATCATCTATAGATAATATACAATTTCCTAAGTCCTTGATCAACAACATAGACTGGGTAGTTATTGGGGTTTTGAGGGTCACTTACAGTATATGCCACTCTAATTTCTCTGTACAGTTGAGTGAATTGTCCACCAAAAATTAGGATTGTAGCGTAGGTCATGTATAGCTAAACTGATCCTCCTAACTTGGCGCCCAAGATCTACATAGAAACATACCACAATTGGTAGGAACGTCAACAAAAACCACATCCATAAGGATACTTTTCATAGGAATCTAATCAAGTTTTACAACTAGATCTTTAATCATACCCATACACTTAACCTTTATAGAATCAAATGAGTACAAATCTTGATAATGTTTGGTGATTTCAAGGCCTAAATTTTCCATGATAATCTTAGGCATTAAATTATGCGAAGCTCATGAGTCTAGCATGCAATTGTGAAGCAAATGATCATGCACAATCAACATAATATAGAGTGGAGAAACATAATCCTTACTATTTTCAACGTGTGGTATGAACATGATTGTAGGTTTTTCATCATGCAAATTGATAACATCAGCTTGACATTCGACATCATAAAATTTAATTGCTTTAGCGATTTGTTTTTTATAGATCGGGTTCCTAGAAAGTTCAACTAGAGGCATTGGAATTTTAATTTTATTAATTTCATTTTCTAAATTGAAACTCACAATTGGTTTTTCAATTTCCTTCGTCGGAAGATCAACCTCTTTATTTTCTAGCTTCTTAGTTTGCACTGATTTCATTTCAATCTGCTTTATTCGGGAAGCTTGTGTCTCAGTTGATGGTTTTGTAACTACTTCCTCATTTTCTTTGTTTCGTGATAAAATATTCTTCGATGGAGTATTTGTAGAACTCTTTTCTCTTGGCCTTAAATCATATTTATGTTGAAGCTTGGCCATTATTGAGTCAACGAGACTTTTGTATGTAGAGTCCCCCAGATTGCTAATGTTTTCAACATTATTAAACAAATATTCCAGGCCTAAGGATTTCTCATAATCCTTCTTGGTTAGGTGAGGCTCAATATCGTCATCGCTGAGGTTGTTTAGATATTCCTCTAACTCCTCATATTATTGCACTTCATCTCTTTGCATGAAATTCTCTATTTTAAACAGAGCTTGAATCTTTTGATCCTCATTTTTTATCTGTCTTTGTTGTATCTAAGGATTAGGGTTTCTCCTGAATTAATTCCTAACATATGGATCAGGTTTGGCCTTCTCTATTTCCATCCTGGAAATTTTGTGTGATAAATATTTAATGATTTTGGCCATCTCATCCATTTTTCCCTCTGCGGACTTTCTAGATCTAGAGGGTCCCGCATGTTCCTTAAAACACCTGGGTTCTCTGTCTCCCACCTCAACTTTAGTTTTCAACTTCCTGGATGCCATAATATTGGATTCAATTTCTATAGCATCATCTTGCATCCCTGCTAAAGTAGTGGATCTCCTTTCTCTCAAAAGTAGAGAGAAATTGGAATCAAAATCCCCTACAAAGGTGACTTTTGTAGCTGGTTGAGAAGGTTTAACTTCGGATGGGATTTTGCAATAAAGTTTATTAAATCTTTGGATAAATTCTAGGACTGATTCAAAGATATTGTTTCTCAAGGCTCCAAATTCGGCTAAGTAATAAAGATGATCCTTTTTCTCGCCCCATTTCCTTAGGAAGGAATTTTCTAGATCGTCATATGATCGTATAGAACCTAATGGAAGTCCTTTGAACCAAGTTCTTACCTGTCCTTCAAAAGTATGTACCAACAACCTTTTCTAAATGTCCTCGTGGTAAATGCAAAGGATATCAACAAATTGATCGAAAAAAACTATATGTTCTATTGTTGTTAGATCCCCTTCTACCATGAATTTGGGTAGGTTCTTCATGTAATTTTTGGGTAAATCATGCAAGACAACAGGAAGAAATAAGGGAGCATATCTAGTGAAAATCTTGGAAAAGATCCTAGGGGGTTGAGATTTTTTGGCATCCCCTACACCTCTTGCACCACCACCACCACCACCTCCAACACTAGCCATTGAAAGCCTAGGAGACGAAACTCGAGGGCTAAATAAGAGATTTTCAAAAAATTCAAAAGACTGATTTACTGACCTTTCAATTACTTCGGTATGTTGTGAATGAAGTTTGGAAAAGTGATCATGAGAAGATGAAAGATATATATGAGGGGGAAAAGGAAAACTTGAGCTCGACTCCTCAGTTTTACATGATGTATATATAGGGGAAGTAATAGGGGAGGAATCAGGTATAGAAAAAAATCTTCAGGATTTCGGGAAACACAAAATTTTACTTTGGGAAGGGAAAGAATAGGTTTAGTATTAATGATAGTGGGGATTAAAATAAGGATGGTCTGGTCAATATCAAATTTTACTTCAAAAATAATTGCCTCTGGAGCTTCAAGTTTAACTTTAGGTTTACTTGTTGATGCTTCTTTAATATTTGTTGATTTTCTTTAATATTTTGTTGTTTAGCAGGAATCTTAACATTAGCTTGCATAGTTATAGGTTGATGGGCCTTACCTACCGATGTAGAAGTTTGTATGAGATATCCCTTTGGTCTCAACAATTTTTTGGGATCCAGAACTGGCGTAGTCTATTTTTTATCTTGGTTTTTCCTGGTATTATTTCAACCAAATGGCAGTTTTGTCTATGGTGGAGTCGCTTGGTGAAAGAGAAAAAATTCTTACTCATGTATTCAACTTTTTTTCACCATCAAAGACCAAAATTTACCTTGTCGTTCTCCCAGGGAAAAAATATTTTGTTTCTCCATCCTTGGCAACGACGCCAAAAATATGTTGTTCCTGAGATTCATTCTAAGGCTCAGAGAATAATGTCAGGCATCAAAGGTTTTAAATGAAATGTTTTTGAGTGCCTTTTCTACCTTTAGCTTTTTAAGAAATGTTCTTTAAATGAAATTAATAATAAGATGGTACAGAGGATGTATCTTGTTATCCGAGTCACAATTATAATATAAAATGATGTATAAATATTTACAAAAAAGTTCAACAAAGTTAGGTATCAATTACAGATAAGTCTCACCTTGTTTGTAGTAGAAGAAAAGTAGAAGATGCACCCTTGAAAATAATATAAAAATGAAGTAATTCACATAGATCACAGGTCTTGTTTTACTCACAGTAATAGTAGAGGAAAATGTCTTTACTGAAAGAACTCCTGGTGTAATATGATTATAGTAGATGTAATACTAGATTGCAATCAATCACTCTTTAAGAATTACAGAAAGAAATTCAGAGAAATGGAAACGCATAGGGAACATATAACTCAAATTGAACAAAACTCAAAATCTCTATCTGCACTTGTATTAATACTCAAAAATAGTTTATCTATTACATTCAGCAAGAAGAAACCTGGAATAGATATTAGATATATGTATTTATACAAAAAAAATCACAACTGTAAACCATTGGACTTCTCATAATATATGACTAAAAATATAATTCATCTGAAATAAATAACAATATGCAATATTGTTGCGTTTTGCTGGTGCTTCCTCTGTCTCTTCATCTGCTGGTAGATGTGATCACTTTCCTTTGATATTTGATATGGATACACATGTCTATTAGGGTCAAAAAAATCATTCAAATTATAGTCTTGGCCATTTGATATCTTTGCCATCTGTCCCTTTAGGTGTGTTCAGTGGGGTAAGGAATTGCAATTGAAGAAATGGGGGAGAATATTTGATAAATAACTCAATGTTGGATCACCAAAGGATGGATAGCGGTTATAGGGAAGAGTAAATGTTCATGAAAAGAATGATGGCGGAACATGTGTCCGATGAGGAGGAGGGATGAGTGGAGGAAAGAATGTGGGTGGTAGGGATATATGAGGTAAGTGACTGTTGGAGGGTGAAAGTTAGAGTATGTGGAGAAGGTGGGCACTGTGCATGCTTTCTCATTTTCTCCCGGCTACACTTGCTTTTCCCTATTCAATGCATTGGGTGCATCTATCCATCAATGCTACCATGAACCTTGAAGGCTCAATCATTTCATTTAATTCAAAGGAAAACATCTTCTTTAGTATTTTGGGAATCTTCTTGTAATACCCCAAGGACATGCCCCAATTGCATTATGAATTGTGATTATGTTTTATAGGCTAGTGAGCCAAGTTTATATAATCTAATGGTATTATGTGTTTATTAGGCCAGAGAGCCCAATTGTTGAAGGCCAAGAGCCTGATTTTTGTACATGTAAATATGCACATTATTAATATAAAAACATCTTTGTATGTGGACCGACCACGATGAATGAGTGATGGGGAACTAAGCTTCCACAAAGCCTAGGTAAGGGAGAGGGGGGATGAAAGGTTGGGAGAAAGGATAAGATTATGAGCTTAAGTCCTTAAGAATAATGTTTTATTATTATTACAAAACCATGTGAAATTATGTTATATCCTAAGTCCTTGGAAGGACAGGTGACTCCCAAGGAGGAGGAGCATGCTTCATGGGTGACACGTGTTGGCCCAGGCACATGCAATTTAACCCAAGAATTAAGCCATGAGGAGGGTTCATCCTCCATTCTTTCATTTGTTGTCTGAGCCATGGGGAGTCAGCATTTGATCACTGCATACCTCACACAACTCTGAAAACTGAAACTATGAGACCTCTGTGATCGATTGGTGTATTCCCACGAATTCCATCCAGTATCTACGTCTGGTCTCCATCATCGACCTCTGTTTTTTGGTGTTTTGTGTTGGATACTTCACCTGAACTGTGGAAGTGTCTGCGTGAAATATATGTACACCTTATGCATCTCCGAAACTAGATTCATGAGTCTGTCCTTTATTGCTTCTTGGGAAACCTAAATGTCCCATAATTTTTGAGCCTTGCTATGATGTAGCATCTTTTTGTCACTAGTTTGGGAAGACAGTGTCTGAGTTCCTAGTTTTCTGTTGCAGTTGCGAAGTACTTGACTATGTGTGTCTTGCTAGCTAGTGTATGTTCGTGCTGAGCCTCGTGGTTGCCTGAATGTGTTGGAAACCGAGTTGAGGAAAATAGGTTGCCAATCTTATGAGCGACTCTCTTCGGGTGAGAGAGCGCACAGAGAAAGTGAGAAATTCTGGAAGGGGTCCTGTAGCTACCACATAGCTTAGAGACTTTTGGTCTAATCTATTGCTGAAGCCCAAGGCAAGGGAAGTTTAACAACTAAAGGACTGTCCAAGTGATAGTGAAGGTGTATACTCCTGGGGTGGGACATGCATATGGGGAATGAGAGTCTGTGAGCAGTGGGCATAAATGAATCCTGGGAAAGAAACCTTCCTCTGTAACTGTGTGAGTACCCTATTGAACTTGCCTAACCTAGGAATCCCTTGCTTGGTGGAGCTTAGTCCTAGCTCAGGGGTGACCTACTGCTGAGAGTGATGAGCAATGTGGTCTAAGGCTAGGAGGTTCGTGGAAGGTATGCATGCAATTGGTGTGTTACCATCATACAGTTTCAAAGATAAGTATCACTTTATGTGTAATAGTCTGTTATATATGTCTGTGATGCTTGTATGATTATCATGTGTTCTGTTGCGCATATGAATTATTGTTAATGCCATTGATTATGTATGCTAGCAGTAATTATGTGCTTACTTTGTGTTAATTCATTCGAATTAATTAAAATTCATATTATATAAGTGTTATTCCGCAGTAGCATTACTCCTGGCATGGGTTGACAGCCCGAGGATGTTACATTTTCATATCAGAGATTTAAAGGCTAAGTGAAGGTTGTGTTGGTAGCATTTCCTGGTCTTTGGACCCGAGGGTTCAAGTAGAAATGGTGTTTGGGAGAACCAATTTCAGACCCTGGAATGTTCCCGAGTGCCAAGAAGTTACCTTGGATGCGTCATGAAGCTCAGGAGAAGTAGCAGTATTGTAAAACCACAACTGAAGTGATATTGGGGCTAGAGAGTAATGTGGGCCATAGGATCTATTCGGAAGGAAGGAAAACCTTTTTCGACTATCAGATTTGGAGAAGGTGCAGGAAGGTTATCCTGGAAACCTTTCAGAATTTCGACAATCGGGAGAAATGAGATAAGTAGATGCACGAACTCCCGATGCCCGAAACTATGAAGTCAAGAGAAATATCTACACCGTAGATTGTAGGAAAGGATCTTGACCAATTGGATCAAGCAAGTGATTAGATCGTAATTTTGGAATTTTGGCAATCTGGAGAAACGAGGTGTGATGATGCACAAACTCCCGATGCCTGAAACTTTGAAATGAAAAGTGAACCAGGCAGGGACCCAATGATGTCTTCGAAGGTGATGTGGAACTTCCTAGATCTGCCACGTGCCACCGCCTTATTTGGTGACAACTGTACTATGTGGGCCCAAAGGGTAAAGTAGATCATAATTTTGGATGTCAGAAGATTGGGAAGAGGAAAGTGTGGGAACTTCCGAGGTCTGAAGTCCCGAAGTCCTGAAAACTTTGAGGATGGAAATACCAGAATGGATTTAATTTGTTGGATCATGGGTAAACATGGACCATTGATCCACCCAATTTCATGAATTTAGTAATCAAAACTCCAAGAGATAGCTGTGTGTTCTTTGAAATTTTCAAAGTCTGAAAGTCCGAGTAGCACCTAGTAGTTTAGCATTTAGTCACAGCCTGTGATCACATGGGTTGGGGATTAAGAAAGAGGGGGATATCACTTGAAAGTTACAGAGCCAAGCAGAGCTCAGAAAGTTCATTAAATCGAAACATTTTTCTTAATCAAATTGGTTTTGACTATGTGGATTTTCTTAAGAAGAGATGGTCTGAACAATTCTAGTTGTATTCACGTTGTGATTTCAGAAGTTTGACAAGTGCCAGAACTGGTTAGAATTTCCATGGAGTGCAAAGAAATGGAAGAGGCGTGGATTGCCTCTAGTTCAGAGAATGAAAGAGAAGGAATGAATGCCCACTTGGGAGTCGAAGGATCGAACTCCAATGGGCAAAAAAAAGAGATGGTTAAGGAAGGGCATATGATGCAAATCACTGAAAAATTTCAGAAATATGCCCAAACTCGCCGAGAAGATAGCAAAAATCTCAGGAAAACTCAGGAAAAACAAGGTGAATTCAACATAAAGTTGTTAAAGAGTTTGGAGAGAATAAAAAAGAAATTGGAAAAAGAGAGTGACTCAAGAAAAATAGGGAGTCACAGGACCCCAGAGAGGAAAAGAAGATCGAGAAGTGTTAGAAGACATTGTCGTCTCTCCCCAAAGCATTTCAATAAGGAAGCACACAGTATTTCAAGCTCATCTCCTACCAGAAATCATAGAAGATCTGAAACTGATGAACTGGAGGGAGAAATGAACAAGATTAAGCCTCCAATGTTTGATGGAGAACACAAGAATGAGGAAGATGCCAAAACATGGTTGCTTGGCATGAGGAAATATTTCCAACTGTGAAATTACTCCTCTCATGCAGAAGGAAGAATTGTGACATATCAATTAAAAGGAAAAGCATCCATGTGGTGGGATCAACTTGTGTAGGTACAACACATTAGAGAGAAATATATCACTTGGAAATAATTCAAGAGGTATTTCGAGAATAAATACTTGACTAAAAGATACTATGATAGAAATATGAAGGAGTTCTTCGAACTCAAGCAGGGAAGCATGACCATTGATGAGTATGAACAAAGATTTTTGGAACTGCTGAAATATGTTCTATTCATAAAGGAGGAGACTGTCAAGATTCAAAGGTATCTAAGTGGATTGTCACCTTCCATTGGGGAAAATATTCAGTATGATGACCCTAAAACTATGGAAGAAAAAATAAGAATATCGAAATGATTATATGAACAACAGAGATAAAATCCTACCTTCTAGAAGGCTTGGGAAGACAAGAAAAAGTTCAATAAAGAGCAGAGACAGAAAGGAAGAAACCTTTCCTTTTTCAGAAAGAGTCCTCAGGGACAACCATATTTTAGAGAGCCCAGAAAGTTTGAAATGGGTGGACAAATGCCAATACAGACACCTATGGAGTGTTGGGGTTGTAAAGGAAACCATAGGTATAGATATTTCCCCCACATAAGTGATAAAGTGATAGCCGCCCACAATGTTCAGTAGGCTGAAACAATGGAGGACATGGCCAATAGAATGCTAAGGATATACGCAACCCTGGACAACAAGCAAGTTGAATATCAATCACACATGATTGAAGTGAAAAGTGTGATCAATAACCATGCCTCTACTATTTTAATTGATTCAGGGGCTAGCCATAGTTATATAGATCCTAGAGTGGTGGAAAGTTTTCAATTGTCGAGAAGCAAACATGAAAAATCTTGGTTAGTGCAGTTGGCTACAGGAACCAAGAGGAAAGTCATTGAGTTGGTTAAGTCTTGTCAGATAGACATGAATGGAATGAGCACAAAGGCTAAATTGAACATTCTTCCTTTAGTCTCTTATGACTACTTAATTGGGATGGTTTGGTTGGACCAACACCATGCCATCCTGGATTGTCGTAACAAGGAATTCACTTGCCTGGATGAGGAAGGGAATCAGAAAACAGTCCAACGAATTCCCAGAGTTGTTGCTATTAGAGAAATCTCAGCAATGCAGCTGAAGAAGTGCTTCAGGAAAGGCTGTCAATTATTTGTAGCCCAGGTGGAGGAAGAATCTAAGGATGAAGTCTCAAATATTGGAGAACATGTTGTACTAAAGGAGTTTGAAGATGTATTCCAGAAGGTACCAGGGCTACCTCCAAAGAGAGATATTGATTTCTCTGTAAACTTGATGCCTGGAGCAACTCCAGTGTTGAAAGATCAGTACAAAATGAGTACGCCAAAGCTAAAAGAATTGCAATTGAATATTGAAGAACTTCTGAATAAAGGGTACATATGCCCAAGTGTGTCACCTTGGGGAGCCCTGGTTTTGTTCATGAAGAAGAAGGAAAAAAAATTGAGATTGTGTATCAATTTAAGATAATTGAACAAAGTGACTGTAAAGAATAAATATCCTCTGTCGAGGATTGATGACCTCCTCGATCAGTTGAAGGATGAGAAGAAATTTTCGAAGATATCTCTCAGTTTGGGATATCACCAAGTAAGGATAAAGGATGAAGACATTAGAAATACCTCCTTCAGAACAAGGTATGGTCATTATGAGTTCACAGTGGTGCCATTTGGGTTGTCAAATGCACCTACTGTTTTTATGAGCCTGATGAATGGTGTATTCAGGGACTATTTGGACAAGTTTGTCACAGTATTTTTGGATGACATCCTGGTGTATTCCAAGTCAGAGGAAGAGCATGAGAAAAATCTAAGTATAGTATTCTAGGTGCTACGAGAGCACCAACTGTATGCCAAGTTGAGAAAGTGCTAGTTTTATCAGGAGTGGATCCATTAATTGGGGCATATTATTTCGAAGGATGGGATAGTTGTAGACCCTAAGAAGATTAAGGCCATCATAGAATGATCAGTGCCAAGGAATGTGACATAAATCAGATCCTTTATGGGTCTAGATGGTTATTACATAAGGTTTATCACAGGGTTCTTGAGGATAGCTCACCCTATCACTTCCTTGCAAAGGAAGGAGAAGAAGTTTAAGTGGACAAATGATTGTGAGGAAAGATTTCAACAATTGAAGCAATTGTTAACCAATGCTCTAATATTGAGGATTGCAGATCCAAACGAGAATTTTGTGGTGTGCACTAATGCGTGCAAAGAAAGACTAGGAGGATTCCTCAGTAAGAATGGATTCATAATTTGTTTTGAATCTAGAAATTTGAAAGAGCACGAAAGGAAATATGCAACTCATGATTTGGAGTTGGCATCCATAGTACATGCTTTAAATAAATGGAGGCATTACCTCATGGGAAGGAGGTTTGAATTGAGAACAGACCATAATAGTTTGAAGTACTTGTTTGATCAACCAACCTTGAATGATAGACAGAGTAGGTGGCTGGAGTTTCTCTGTTAGTACAATTTTGATATCAAGCATATCAAAGGGAAGGAAAATAAAGTGGCTGATGCACTCAACAGGAGAGTGCATAAATTACATGCTACAACCATTAGCATGTACCGAACTGATATTAAAAACAAAATTTTGGAGGCTGGAAATACAGATTTCTAGTACAGGGATTTGGTAGAAAAGCTACAGAAAGGTAAGATGCCACAGAAAGTGTAGATTTATAAATTGGAAACTAATGGAATGCTTATGTACAAGAATAGAATTTATGTACCTAATGTCTAGGATTTGAAAATTGCAATTTTGCATGAAATGCATAACGTGCCTTATGTTGGGCAGACTGGATATCAGCAGACTGTGGCAACAGTCAAGAGCCATTACTTTTGGCCAGGTATGAAGAAAGAGATTACAGAATACATTGCCAGATGTATGGAGTGCAAGAAGGTTAAATATGAGTATAGGCACCTAGCAGAGTTGCTACAACCTTTACCCATTCTTGAGTGGAAGTGGGAAGTGGTGACAATGGATTTCATCACAGGATTTCCTAGAACAGGTAAGTAACATGATTCAATCATGGTGGTGGTGTACAAGCTTAAAAAAAATGCCCATTTCATTTTGTTAAAGACCACTCACAAGGAAACAGATGTTGTTGAAATCTTTATGAAGGAAGTGGCACGATTGCTCGAAATTCCCAAGAAAATTGTGTCCGACAGAGACCCAAAATTCACCTCAAATTTCTGGAAAGGGTTATTCAAAGGGTTCAGAATGAATCTGAAATTCAGTGCAACCTATCATCCTGAGTCAGATGGGCAGACAGAGTGGGTGAATCGAGTGATATAATACATACTGAGGATGTATGTGATGGAAAAACCATCGAAATGGGAAGACTACCCACACTTGGTATAATTTTCCTACAACAATGGGTATCAAGCATCATTGAAGATGAGCACATTTGAAGCACTTTATGGAAGAAAGTGAAACACTCCAATAAGTTGGGATAACCCAATTGATAGAATAGTAGTTAGGCCAGAGTTACTCAAGGAAATGGAAGAAGAGATACTGAAAATTAAGTAGAATTTAAAGGATGCCCACGATAGGCAGAAAAGTTATGCTGATAAGAACAAAAACCACAGAGAGTTTAAAGTGGGAGATCATGTTTTTCTGAAAGTAAAAGCCAATATAAGTTCCCTGAGGCTGGGAAATTGTGGCAAGTTGGCAGCCAGATTTTGTGGGCCATTTGAAATCCTAGAAAGGATTGGGCTAGTTGCATATATGCTTGCATTATCTGCATCCATGACTGTACATAATGTGTTTCATGTTTCATTGATTAAGAAATATACACTTGATCCTAATCATGTGATTGATTGGAATGTGATCTAGGTGGAATAAGAAGGTGTCCTACAAGTGCATCTTGTGCGCATATTGGACCAGAAAAACAAACAGCTCCGTAATCGAGCCATAGGACTTGTAAAGGTTTAGTGGACTTGGTATGGTCCTAAGGACGCGACATGGGAGAATGAAGATTCTATGTGGGTAGAATACCCACATATTTTTGAATATTTTGGAAATCTTGTTGAGGTTGTGTGAAAGTTGCACTAAGGACAGTGCAAAAATAAGGGAAGGGGATTGTAATAACCCAAGGACGTGCCCCAATTGCATTATGAATTATAATTATGTTTTTTAGGCTGGTGAGCCAAGTTTATATAAGTT
>JASDQU011400387.1:36434-52957 GCA_032191745.1 Picea mariana | reverse complement strand
AACAACCAAAAACTTTGATATAGGAGAAATTCTCCTCAATGAACCAATTTGCAAGCTTTCCTAGGTTCCCCATAATCTTTTCTAAAATTTGGGGTGTTGGGTGACCGTAATGGATATATGAACAGACACTACAACATTGTGATAGATTTTATAGAAGAAATATTTGGCATTCTCCTGCCATAACTTGGAGTGATAAAAATGAATTGGTTCAGAGTTGGTCTGGGTCCAGTTCCAGTTCATCAGGGGAAAAGGGGTCATGAGAAAAATGACATCCATAACGTATGTCGACATGTAAAAATGGGCATGATGCCCTTTTGATTTTGCTTATTTATAATCAATAATTTACTTGGCCAAATTATCTGACATCATTTTGGCCCAATTGAAAGTGTAATCCTCGACTACCTCATTCATGATTGCTACCCACTCAACCGAGAAATGTGTAGGGTTCTTCTTCCTAAACAGGTGATAGAGAATCATGGCTACATACAACATATGAGCATCTAAAGATGTCATGGCATACATACCATGAGTGTTGACTCTTAACTTCTCCAGATGTCCCCACCAGTTTTTGACTATATCATGACCGTTTCTGGCGTATTGGGTGCATCCCTTTCTCTCAAACTCTAGAAGGAATGTAGCATTGTAAGTGTATTTAGGAGTAGGGGAGAGTTTGTACATTACCTGTAGATTCTATGGTCAGATAGATCCGATGAAAACCTTCCAGTAGTTGACGATGTTCCTGGTCTGGATGTCAACATGATCCAAATCCCAACTTATCATATCGTTATAGGGCAATATTCTTGGTCGTGCAATGATCTTATGAATCTATGACTGTGCTACATGTCTAATCTTAGTTGTATAAGAGTCATCGCATTCTTCGATAGATTCATCCGAACAGTTGATGATTTCATGCTCTAAGACATCAAAGACCCACATCCAAGTTTTAATGGCGTCTGCAACTTGTGGAGTTGGGTCTAATAGAATGTCTACGTTCAGATTTGAATCATCACCCGACGCGTCAAGTTTCTTTACAAATTTTCATGTTGTCATAATATTCAAGGAAACACAATTAGTCTACCTGTGACAAGAGAAATGTATAAGCTCCACACTGATTAAAAAACTACTAATTGCAAATGGTAGAAACAATTTTGAAATTTGAAGTGCTTTATTCAAAAAACAAATCTATTGATCCGCGCATAGATTTTCTGACGAAGAATTTATTAAACTTAATGGAATTAATTACCTGGCGATTCACAATCCTTATTTGAAATCATTAACCTTAATCAATCATAAATTCCATTAATACTTCGACAGTTCACATTTGCAAGTTTTGGATGTGACAGGGTGGAAATCTCCCGAAGTCAGAATTCGCGAAGGAGTTAATCTCTTAGTAATCACTTCTTAAGTATTAATTAATCATGTTTAAAAACGTTGTATTGGATTTAAGTATTTCAGAAGTTCGGGCTTTAATTTTTTTGAATATAACAGAAGAGAAATTTCCTGAAATCCAAAACTATGAATCAATTAATTAACTCTTAATAATGACTCATTAAATCCGCTAACCATTTTATTAACTCCTTGAAAACCCTTTTTACTTTTTTAAATTACTTTACTTCAATGCTTGGATAATCTGGGGATGGTGAAGTTAAAAAATCCAAAAGAGTAATCTCTTGGAGTGGCGTGGCAGGGGTGATGTTATTTTGATGACGTGTCAAGAAAAGAGAGGTGCCATGTGTCACTTGAAAATGTGCAAATCATTTGATGTAGATGTCAAAAATGAGTGCCATGTGTCAAATAAAGGAAATATTTTTAAAGGGCAAGTGTCTTATGACTCGTGTTCATGAGGTTTTTAGGAAAATTCATGAGTGATTATCTTTGGATTTCGGACTATCGAGGTTTTCTCTGTTTGGGTTTGCTGGAACACCCGAAGCATGGAGCTGCGAAGCGACCGTTGAAGGCTTTTTATTAAAACTCAGGAGGGTCCAAAACTTCAAAGGTCATTAGGATAGTTAGATAAGACTACATAAAATCATTGACATTAGATATTACAAGTGCCTTATTGCTAAAAAACAACCAATGGGTTTGATTTAAAATTAAAAGGAAACTCTCTAAGTTTATGTTTTTTTGGGTAAAATTTTATTTCCAAGAGGTGAAAAATATTAAATCTCAAAAGTTCAAAATTATGCGTGCTCCAACATGAAGCATAACATGGGAACCGTCATATCAAGAGATGGTCAACTTCGGCAGTGACCACTTTGGCAGAAAATGGTTGAGAACATGTAAATTCACCCGAAGTTCCAAAGTTTCGAAGTTAAGATAGGTGGAACACACATTGAGATCTCACATCATCACAGTCCATGTCGGAATGGACACATTGGTACTTTAGTTATACGTAAGTCATGAATATAGGTGACACATGGTAGCCACTCAGCCAATTCCACATTAACAGTGACGTCAACAAGTATGTCACTCCAGGAGTATGTTCCTCGGGGGTTCTACCACCACCAACTTCCCGAAGCACTGAAGTTCGAAGTCATTCTCAACCGTTTGATCCATTGAATTGACTGATCAATGATCAGATCAAGGCATGAACATGGGATGGACATGTGTCAGATAAAGGGAAGGGATTGATTGTAGAGAGTGAAGGAAGGATTAAACATCTCGTTGATTCCTTTTCTGAATTTGGTCAGGACCATCAGATCTCCTCGATCAAGAGATCAATGACTGTGGTTGATCCAACAAAAATCACACAACTTCAATTGCAGATTTCAGGTGATGAGCTAAGCCATGAGCAAGTTGGATCTCCCAAATCCACAAATATCGTCGATCGCCATCCACCTGTTGATCTAACGATTGGTAAGTACTCTATAAGGTTGAAATATTGCAGAGGCTGGAAATCTCGAAGAATTAAGTCCCAAAGTAATGATAGTCATCCATCTCATCATGAGATTAAAATGATACCACCGATATTGACAAGTGATCAAGCACCTGTTTATCTTAATTCTTGGTCACCACATGTGGTTGTATGAAATAAAAGGTCCTGAAGAGTATTCTGTGCGAAATTTAACACACAAAATGAGAAGTTTATCTCTGTTGAGAAGGAACGTTAAACCAAACAAGATCTAGAATTTGTCCTGATCTATATTAAGTAATTCAATACATACTATACATTAGAGAGTTGATAAAAAAAGTTAGATTTGATCAATGAACATTGGAGAATGAAATAAAGAGGCGTGGGATCAAAATAACGAAGTCGATCCATGACTCTGATCGACTCTTAAAGGTTGATCAACATTATATGATGACTAATTAGCCCTATCATGATATTATATGAATAATATTGAAGGAAGCACAAATGGAGATTAATGATATCATGGGAATTTGAAAAGAATGGTTTGAAGGAAGCTCCTGTTTGCAATACTTTTTGATGGATTAAAATGCTGAATCAATTTACAAAGGATTTGAAGTGTTTAAACAAGAAATTAATAATAATAATAATAGTATAAGTTATTATTATTAAAACGAATGAAAGGGTGCAATGATTCAATGTCAAAAGACACAATCATTCAAGTTCACACCAATTGGAAGACTATATAAACAAAGAAGTATGGTGAATAAAGATGTAGTTGAATTTATTGAAGTATATATATTTATATATAATGGATTGAATGAAGGCTCATTCTATCAGGTTTGTGCATGTTTACAAGATGGGTCTTGTGTGAGGATTAGATTATGTTAGCACCAGAAATCACCCCTGGATTACAGCTACTATAGTGGGAAACCCCCTCTATGGACTACACCAGGGTTCTAAAGTGCAGGTAGAGCTATCTGTCTCAAGTATCCTACTTTTTATAAACTATCCCAAAATTACCCCACAATCATACATAAAGGACAAATTATAGGGATCCAGTAGGCATACCTTAAACTCTGTTTCCAGTGTCGATCCCTTTGTGCTTAGTTGTTTCCCAACTGTAAGTCTCCTCCCAAGGCTGACCTGCATTCACCAAAAGAAAAACAAGAAACTACAAGAATGAATTCTATATATGGATTAGTGGGTTAGAAATCATAACCAATACATGTAAACAAAATCATGAAGATTGAATACATCACTTGGTGGGACGAAAAAAGTACTTCTTTATATTAATCTCACAAAAGTCATTTACAACATGAGATCGACACTGCTCCTTGAACTCAGTCCTGGGCTCCTCTTCACCATGCACCAACTTCTTCCACGTATTCTTCTCCTCTTCAGTTCTCTCTAGGGAAATGACAAGGGTTTGCAAAAGAGGAAGAAGGAATTCTGGCTCAAACTCACAATGTGGTTGCAAAATATTGGGGTAAAGGGGGAATATTGAAATGAGCAGAGTTTCTATGCTCTCGTGCTTCTTTTTGGAATGGGGCCCCAACACCTTATTTTATAGGCCAAAAGAGATAGTAACAGTTGGGATGACTGGCTATGGGCATTCAACTGATTAAGTAACGGCCCAAAAACCCGTATCCCTTTTCAATTTTAATTTTTCACAATTTTTTGTGAGTGTATGTGAGCTGTAGTGATGCAATATTGGTGTAGGGTGCATACACCTTCAAAACAATGGTTTTTAGAAGAGATGTTCAGTGATGGATTGACAAAGATAGAAAGTAAAATGGCATGATGTCAGGTATGCATCTCTGGTGCAATTTAGGGTTATAACAGACGCCCCTTGATGTGTGAGGTAAAAAGAACATCTGATGGATGAAATACATTACAAATATTCACTAATGTATGAAGTGAGTGAGCCCAGGGACCAGAGTTCAAGAGGTGCCATATGCAAAATAAAAATTTGTCTCACCGAGGTGGGCATACCCATGCTTGGGATGAAATAAAATCATGGCTTCCAATCAAATACACTGCAGATCCATGTCATATAACTATATAAAGTGTAGCCGCAAGAAGTACATGGAAGATCTACATCTCAAAATCAAAATATATACATGTATAGTATCCATCTTCAAAAAGCCTATGATGCATGATGGATGGAGATGAGGTCTTCAGATCTCGAGCAACAACTTCAAAATATTCAAAACTCAGGTAGGAGTGTGATGTTAGTGTAAAAATTCACTACCAGAGGTCTTCAATGGCTCATCGGGAACATACAAGAGGATCTTGGTGATCAGGTGGAGAACTTCATTGATTTTGAGCAAGGACTTGATTGGACTTTTGAGGTGGTCGGGCATGAGGAAAAGAGATAAGCTGTATAAGGGTCGACTCAAGTTTAGTAAAAATTCCCTTGGACAAAAAAATGATAAAAGATGAGACTCAGGTAGCATGGCATTAACATAAGTTCACGATGCAGGAGGCAATGCAAACTCTCCATATGTTTGGAAGGATAATCAAAGGAAGGAGGACACAACTCTATGTAGTGAGAACAACTTCCTAAGGTCATATTGAATCCTCGAGCTTGATGAACAAACAGAAGGATATTCTTTGTCCAAGGGTGACTCATTGTGTTGTCAACAAAAACAAAATACTTTTCCCTTCCTCTTTTTGGGGTATATTTGATTTTTTTTTCTTTTTCAATAATTTTGGAAAGCTTGAAAAATAATAAAAGAATGCTATGTTACAAAGGAGGAATGAGTGTCATAGACATACTAGTTCCAAGCGCAAGGAACACACTGATGCTCAGAGCAAGGGGACATATGCAGGAAAAGGACACTCGGGGAAAATCATCCATGGGTCAAGGTGTCAATACACAGAGGCAAAGTGCTACAAGGATTTCCTATAAGGCATGCTTCAAATGGTTCAATTGAGAGCAACATGGAGCTAGCATTAGGCCAAAGACGCAGGGATGCGAATGCGATTAATAAGACACAATGATAACATCCTTTGATGTAATTTTAATGAGCCCAGAGAAGGTAAGATCGACAGTTTTTTAGTTTTAGAGAGTCTGAAAAAGTGTAAAAGGAGACTCCATTGGGGTACCTTTTTCAAAGGTAGTCTAGTTGGCTCAAAAAAGGGGTAAACTAGCACCAAAAAAATGTCTACTCAAAATAATTTTAACGAGTGTGACAAAGAAAAGATCACTCGACCATATTTTCATATTTAAGGAGTATGAAAAGAGCTTAACTATGGACTCCATAAGGGATGTTTTTCTGGACCAATTTAACGAGTGTGAAAAAACAAGGTCACTCGACCATCTTTTCAATTTTAGGGAATCTGAAAAGAGCTTAACTATGGAGACCTGTTGTATTGGGAGTCCTAAGGGTGAGGTCAAAAGTGATAATGAATTATGAAAGTGAGGCTCAAACTCATAATCAGGAAAGACTAAAAAGGGACTCTCGAGTCTATAATCATTAGCTACGGTATGGACAACAAAATGCAACTGGGATCTACCTAGGGAATCCATGTGAAGGTAGGCTCTACCACTAAATTACAACACTTCTAGAGAAAGAGTGAGGGTTTTGTCACCTAAACAGATACCTCCTGAAGATAGCAATTGGCCCTGAGGTGTGAAAATCACCCAAGCTGTGGAAGCAAGTCTCCGAGTGTGTCGGCTAATGTCATCCACAAACCCAACGAACACCTCTAATTCACTTGACATCTGCCACAGTGAAAAAGATTACATAAAAAATGACACGTCCATAAAACCAAAAAGAAAATGTATAAGAACTATACATATGTATAAGAAGTCACCTAAGGAGGCCCACCTATGAGTAATACTTCTTGAGGTAGAGCCCATTTCTAGGCTCCATCAAAGCATTTCCCTCAAAGTCCACCAGACGACAAGTGCCCTTCTTTAGAACCTCCTTCATGATGAAAGGTCCAAACCACATGGGTTTGAACTTTCCTTCCCCCAGGGGATCCTTATATTGGTCATAGACTAGGACAATGTCACCTTTAGAGAAAATCTAAGGATGAACAGATCGATCATAATGATACTTGAATTTTTTTTGTGAACCTCATTGGCCAAGGCTGCATCACGAATCTATTCATCAAGATGATCAATATATAATAAATGATCTTCAAGCGGTGAAGTGTCTGACAATAATTGTACTACCAACTTTAGAGACAGGATCTGACACTCTATAGGCAAGACTTCTTCTAGCCTGTAAACGAATTGAAAAGGTGAGATACTGGTTGCAGTCTTAACAGATGTTTGGTAGGCCCATAACGTGGAGTACAACATCAAATGCCAATTTGACTTGGCCAAATTGATCATTCACTATAGAATAGTCTTAAGGGACTTATTCATAGCTTCCACCTGACCATTATCTTATGGGTAGTAGGGTGACAAATGTTCTTGCCTCAACCCAAGCTTAGATGTTAACTTAGACATCATTTTATTCTAAAAGTGACTACCATGGTCAGTGACAATCTCTCTTGGGATGTCGAACCTTGCTATTATCTGGTTAAAAACAAAGATAGATGTTGTCTCACCATCATATTTAAATGTTGGAATAGCCTCGATCGAATTCTTAAAGTAGTCTACTGCTACGATGATATAACAGTGCCCCCTTTCTTAATGGGAGTTGCATGTATCATAATCAATCCCACACTTGGTGAAGAGACCAACTGTGATGACGGGAAACATGGGAGCGGGGTGTGCCCTCATCTTCTTAGAGAAGACCTGATACGGGTGGCACTTCTTGACCGATTCAACACAATCTTTGATTAATGTCGGCCAAAAGTAACCGGCTCGTAGAATATTTTGGGTTGTTTCCAACCTAGACAAATGATTGCCAAATACTCTGGTGTGGAAATCGTTAAGCATAATTTTTGCTTCTTCATGAGTGAGACATCAGCAAAGGATGAAGTCTACACCTCGAAGATATAGAGTGTTCTCAAGTATGAGATAGTTCTTGGCCTGATGGCGTATATGGTGATGCTCATCACGAGAATCAGAGGTGGGGCACTTCAAAGTCTGGAGATAGATTAGTATATCTCTTTACCAGGGGTCCAAAGATGTGATCAAAAACATTTCTCCTTTAATAGGTGATTCCTCAGGTATAACATCACTTGATTCGAATGGAAGTTCTGAGATGAGTTCCACAAAGACCAACGACTTTTTGGATTTCACCGAAACAAAATCCAAGTCAAATTCTTGGAGAATAACTATCCATCTACTGATCTTCCCACCAATTACATGTCGTGTCAACAAGTATTGAAAAAGATTCACAACAACAATGATGGTGGTCTTACGAAACAATATGTAATGACAGAACCATTGGATGACATGAACTACTGCCAACGCAAGTTTTTCAACATCAGAATAATTGAGTTCTGGTCCAACTAGGCCTCGACTAAGGTAATAAATCACGTATTCTAAGAGAAAATCATCCTCCTAAACCAAGACCATGTCGATGGTCGACTCTGCAGTGGCCAGGTACAATAAGAAATATTTATTATAATTGGGTGGCTGAAGAAGAGGGGATGACATGAGGGCATGTTTCATTTCTTCAAAATCACACTAAGCGGCTTCGTCCCAATGAAAAGGAACATTCTTCTTCAGTAAACTCATGAAATTCTTTGTGATATCGACATAGTTTGTGATGAAATGTCGTAAAAAGTTTTCTTTTCCCTATAAAATCTGAAGTTGAGGGATTGTGCATAGGGGAGGCAACTGAACTATCGCCTCAACCTTTAGAGGATTGACCATGATCCCTATTGTTGAAACTATGAAACCAAGAAGATGACCCAATGTTACACAAAAACTGCATTTGTTTGGATTCAAGCGAATCTGGTAGTAGTGACATCATTCAAAGATAAGTCAGAGGTGTGCGGGATGATCATATATCTTATGAGATCGTGACGCTAAATCATCAAGATCATCCTCGACTACATGTTTGAGGTCGTGGAAAGAAAAAGACATGGCCCGCTGAAAATTAGCTCCAGCATTTTTCAGACCAAAAGGCATCTTTCGATAAGTGAATGTACCCCATAGAAAGATCAGAGAAGTTTTATGTTGGTCTTCGGGTTTGATATGTATCTGATTGTATCCCGAAAAAAAATCCATGAAAGAAAAGGTCTTGCAACCTGTGCATTCATCGACTATCTGGTCAATAAACAGTGTGGGGAAATCATCCTTTGGATAGGCCTTGTTCAAATCACGGAAGTCCATACATACAAAAATCATACCCTGCTTTTTGTTGACTGGCATGGGATTTGACACCCATTGAGTCAATTGAATGTGGTAGATGAAACTAGCTTTGAGTAGTTCCTCTACTTCAACCTTAATAGCTACTGCTTTCCTAGGATTAACTAGATGAAGATTCTACTGAACCGGATTGGCATCAAGATATGTCATGATTTCATGTTCAACGATTCTTGTATCTATGCCTGGAATTTCCTCATAAGACCAGGAAAACACGTCAAAAAATTCTTTAAATAAATCTGTGTAGATTTGAATCTCCTTGGGGGAGTAGTCCACTCCGACGAAGATATTCTCCACGATGCCAGAGGTTCTAGAGATATCAATATTTATTGTTTTAGCTATTGTTTCCATATTTCCTTCAGCGTAAAAAATGTGTGTAGCCAAAGGATTGATAGGACAAACCCTATCTCCAGTCATAGTCAGAGTGAATTCTCCTGCTTCAATTATTCTTAACTCTAGAATAAAATAAGATCTGTGATAAAGATCATCCCAGGGTCTATCTGGACTAGTCATTGCCTCAATAATCTCCTCATCTGAGGGAAAGACCAAATCTAAAGAATCACTATCGGCGAGGGAACCTTGAGCCCAAATAGGCTTGAGAAATAGATCTAAATCCTATGCGGGAGTTAAATCAAGGTCGGTGGAAGCTTGATGGACTATAGAGTACACAACTTCTGTCATGGACAAAAGCATGGCCATGCCATGGTGCCCTGTACCTTCCATCGTAGCTGATGGGGAAGGAATATTCCATGGATCATTAAATTAAGTCATGTGAAATGACAATATTTGAAAGATTTCAGCCCTAGGCTGGTCGAGGACAACTAATATGTAGTGGACATTGCCGGTCGGAGGTGGCTAATCGAAAGTACCCATAAAAGGTGGGTACAAACCAACTGATACATTGACGATGCTGGGCTGAGGGTTATCAATCATCGGGACCATGGATACCCCCAATGAAGGATCAGGATGGGAAAAGGATAACTATTCAATGGACATGATCTGACCCTCATGTGGAAATCACAAGACCAGGAAAACTATCACGACCACTGCTTTCATAGCATAGGTCCAAATCCTTCCTAACAAGATATTGTAGTTGAGAGACGCATTGACCACTTCAACCTCGATGCACATGGTCTTCCCCTCGAACTGCATGGGGAAAGAGGGGATGATTTCATGTGGTCGGAATGAATGACCGTCGAAAGAGGTAAGAAGAGTATGTGACAGAGACAAAACAGGTTGGCCAATGGCCTTCCAACATGCCAAAGACATCACGCATGTCGAGGTGCCCTCATCAACCACCGTGCGAAAAATGTTCCAGGTAAAAGTTTTCATTGTGTAAGCCACTACTATCTGAAACGCCACGTGATAAGGAAGATGAGGTTTTAAGTCGGTCATATCAAGCATGATAGTTCCCAAATTACAAGTCTTAGTAGATCCTAAGGCAACTAACATAGCCTTTCTCTTGGAAGGACAACTCTAGTGGACTTCCAAAGCAGACATTGCACAAGGGGTTTGAGACAAATCCTCCACCACAGAGTAGTTCTGGGTGGCCTTTGCATCTAGGTTGTGGGTATATTTCATGAATGCACCTTTGGGGATGCGTGTCATTGTTTTTCCCAATATCTTCTCAATCTGGAGAGGAAGAGATGGGTTTTCGACTTCTTTACCCTTCTCAGAGGTGTTTGGAATTCCATAGTCATGTGTCCTAGTTGTTATGTCAATTATACCTTTCATCATTTACACATTCACAGATGAAGGATTACTCGAAGACGAAGGGGGTCTCTGACTGGCCCCTTCCGTGCTTGAAGAGGCTTGAGTTAAATTTTTCCCATGTGGAAATGGATTCGTTAACACGACATCCTATTACTATGCCAATAAATTCTAGGCCTCTATAAGTCGAGGGCACTGGTGAGTCAGGTGGTATTCCATGCAAGGATTACATAGATACTTCAACTTATTATTTTCTATGTTGCCCCCACCAACATTATTGGTAGGCTTCTTATCCCCCTTACCCTTCTTTCATTATTTCTTCTTTCCACCATGCTGTTGGGTGGCCTTTGGGTTTGTCGATTGCATACTGTGTACATCCAACGTTTGAGTAGGGGGAGCAGCCGAACCAGTGTTCTAGTTGGACACTGTCTACTGTATTGACAATTGTTGTAGTTGATTCGACAATTGATTAGTGGGATTAGTTTGCACTGAACCAATAATACCATCGGCATGTGGCCTAGATCTCTATCCAATCTTGTCAAGTATCAACCGTGGTGCATCTGAAAAAACTTCGTAAAGTAAACTAGAATAAGATTAAATCATTTCTAGTTATTGAGCTCTCATCATCACTTATTATTCTGAAAAGACCCCCGAGGTTGCGACATCTTTAGATAACTAGGGTACCAAATACTTAAGAAACCACTCAAGCAGGAATGCTAGTGGGACTGGTACTTTTATCAAACTCTTCCAGCGTCTCCATTCTCAAATGTGATCTGAGATATGGTCCACTTTTATCTGCTCAAAGTTGGCCAACAATTCAGTGTCGGCATCATATCTCACAGGTAATTGGAAATGGTTTAAAAAATCCATTTCCAATTCACCGAAGGAAGAGTATCTTGAGCAGTCGACCTCGATGTACCATTTCACAACACTTTCGATGAGAGTGCGTTGAAAAAAATGCAACTGGACGTAGTCATCTCTCAAAGAGTTGGATGAGCACCATAAATGGAAGGTAGTCACATGATCACCTGGATCTTCGTTGGGATTAGCCTCAAATTTTTGAATTTATGAAGGCAAATTGGTTGGCATGGGAGGCCAATGTGGATCGTGAGAGATGGGGTCATTTAATAACCTTGTCAAGTCTGTCAAGTGCAGATTTTCCAGAAACGGTAATTTGGGTTGTTGATTATAACCAGGGAAAAAGGAGCCTGGTGTTTGGCTAGCACCAGGGTTCTAGGAAAATTTAGGTTGCTTGCCAAGGTTCTGGTAATAACCATGGCCATGACCAGTGTACAGATTCTACGCTTGTTGAGATGTCATTGACTAACTCCCATAATAGGACGTAAAGGGCTAGGCTTGCATCACATTCCAAGGATTTTGGGAAGGGTTTCCCCCTGTCGATCCGACGAGCATAGTTGTTGAGCCTTGCCCAAGGTTCCATTGGCTATGGAAGGAGTTTCCCCCAGTCGACATCCCTGACAAGGGAACTGATCCCTACCATGGATTCCAAAGTCCTTACAAGGAAGGAATTCCTAGGTTTTCCCCTTGTGCAGAAATAGTACCTTGCATAGGATTTTGTTTTCCATAATCGGGGTTGCCCCCGACCGAGATGAAAGCTGAAGAGAATGCATTGTTACGAAATGTGCTGAACAAAGAGAACAGTGTCGAACCTACCAGCATGCTATAAGAAGGAATTCCTTTACTACCCGAGCCAAATGAACTATGGTTTACGTTCGGCCTGGTTAAGTGCTAGTGATCACTGCTGAGTGAAGGGGACGAAGGAGGTATATGACCCCCTCCATAAGGGAAAGAGTTATAGGGAGTTGAAGTGCTCCCCATCAATCCTTACAGAGGAGCGTTAGAGCTCCCTGGCCCCAGACCTAAAGTCTGTAGAGTGGAGCAGGAAAGGAAATAGTTCATATCGAAGCCAGGCATCCCGTATGAGAATGAAGGGCCTGTCACACTCTGGGTGAAAGGAGCAATGATCACCACCATAGATGGAATCAAACAATTTCCCGAGGTAGAGGTAGTTGAGACCATGGTGGTCCAGACCGACGATGGTTGGTTAGGAGGTGGAAAAACCCCTGTGCTGACAGCTGTAGAGGGAGTATGAGAATTCCTTGAAGAAGTAGCAGCATTTGTCTCCATCGTTTCTTGTGAAACTACCTCACACTCATAAGGTTTAACCTATATGACAATGGGCACTGATAGATCAGTGATCAAAGGGTTATATAGACCAAGAGATTCCGCTCTGAGGTCGGAAATGGTTGGTTCCCCCAAAATTAAATGTTCTCCTATTGGACATAGGCTATGCTCAGTTTCCTTTGGCCCGGTTGCCTCAAAAGACCCTTGCTAGTCAAGTCTTCACCTTAGGGGTGACGAGGGTGGCTCGAGATTAACCGGTGGCAGGCCAAGAAGCCCTCGTGACCAGAGGAGCTCCTGATCCTCCACAGTGTGAGAAGATCAACAACACACTAGGGATTTCTATTAACATTTTAAATACCATCACACACTAGAAAAATATCCTATGAGATAAGACAAGAAGATCACTAGCTATTTGGATGAATAGTTACACCAGCCAACACTAGAGAAAATTACCAGTGCAATTGCAACTCGAATACATAAGCACCCTCCAGTTATACTCTGCAAAGCATGGCCCGATGTCTTCCCTAGGTACCATGGTACACTCCCACAGTCACCTGTGTAAGTCACTAAGATAAATAAAACTAGGCTACCAGTGCACAAACAGTGACCATGTGGGTACAATCGACAGTCAGGTGGACCAAAATGAGCAGGGTATCAAGCCTGAAACCTATCAAGGTTATCGAAATAATTTTTCTGGAAGACGACTGAGGACCTCGAATGGATTTGAGACCCATGAAGCTCCATGGAAAATTTGATCAACGAAATCCCAAGATAATCCCTCTATATGTGTTTCCCACTATGCTTGGTTTGACTTTGGAGGGGTTATCTCTGCTACCTTTCCACACACGACCTCATGTTTATCCCCCATGTTAGAGGGGGGTCCCAGATAAATTTCACAATTACTGGACTTTCAAGCACTCCCTAGCTCAGACTCTTATGTTTTTTTTTGTAGCCTTGAAGAGTTTCCTCTCTAATCCTAGCATTTTATGGGGGATTTCTAGATCGAAAGATACTTGGATAGGATATGAAGTGCTTGGGGGTTTTTCATAAGGATTTCCTCTTGCATTTCGGGCACTTTTTCAAAAAGATCCTCCTTTGAACTGATTGGGTCCTCTTCTATTTGTAGGGACTACAGATAAATCTTGTTGAATTTCATCCTGTAACTTATTGGGTTGAGGATAAATAGATGTTGAGAGCATTGGAGATTTCTCAATAGGAATTTTAGTCTTCTTGCTCGATGAGGCTGCAGGGGTATCAAAAATTTTCTTGGTCTTTTGTTCTGGTAGAGGGATAGCTTGAGTAGGAGGGTTTGGAGTCTTTGGAGAATGGGGTTTGGATGGAGTAACAATCCCTAACGCAAGTGATTTATTGTTGGTATTGATTATGAGATGGGGGTTTCAAAATTGATAGATGAATTCATCCCATGTCTTCCCATGTTTTTCCAACTCGGCTATGACAACCAATTTGATGAGGCCGTGGTGGAATAGGATTTTATGAGGCCACATTCTTTCGTACTTGGTGTTATAACCCTATGTTTAATAGGATCACCTGGTGATTATAAAATTTTCTTCTAGTTGCATTATATTGTAAATAATATTTTATTTTGCAAATGGTTTACAAAAGAAAAAGAAATAAAGAAAAGAAAAGAAAAAGAAAAATAAAATAAAATAAAAATACAAAAAATCAAAAGAGGGTATAAAAATAGAAAAGAAAATGATAAAACCCCATGAAGTAATTTGTCTTGATTCATACTGTCCAACTATGATCAAATCCTTTCAATTTATGTAGATAGGATAGTGAATAAATTTGGCTAAACAATTTAATCTTAGCCAAATTAGATAGGTTAGTGAATAAATTTGATCAAATAGTTTAAGCTTGGGCAGATATGTTAAGTTAGAGTAATTTCTGACTCAATAGTTTAATATGTGTCAAATGTAACTAGATTAGGATATATGTTAGCATGTTTTATTTTCAATTAAATTGAGGAAAGGTTGATTAAATGCCTTTGATTTGAGTTAAAATGATGTATTTTTGACCCCTTGGTGACAAAATGAAGAAAGGGTAAATTTCAAAAACCCATAAAATGATTTTATCCTAAGTTCGACGGTAATATGATAGTTTTGGCACTTTTTTTTAAATGGTGTGATAATCTCAGCGACTGACAATTAGGCGCACAGATTTATGGTCGACAGGAAATATCGGAGCCCCTCGACATTTCTGCCTTTAACGGTGGGGGGGGGTCCTAGTCGGTGGTTTTCCCCAAGAGGGAACCTCATAATGTATCACCTTCCTATTATCTTGGACCCCACTCACTCATTAACACTTACCACCTAGCCCACCCTCTAAGTAAAACGCCAAACCACTCATCCATACCACCTTCGCACTCCACCACCACACCCCACTACCATGACTACATGTCACACTACACTCACCTATTGCCTGTCACATCCCATCCACCTGCTGGCTACTCATTACCCTCCACATCACCTCCATCCACCCATTTTCCATTCAATTCCCTCCACATCACATCTGATATGTCTGTTGTCCAATCAATGCAATAGGCCATTACCGTTACCCATCTAACTCACTATATGCTCCATAACGAACACCCCTTTCAACCATTTATCATCATTCCTTCACCATTTTTCATTATTCATCGATCCAGACTCAGTCGACGCCATCCTTTCTCATTCTCCAGACAACCTTCGTCAAGATTATAGTTAACAAATCTCCATTAAAACCTGGTAAACATAGTTAACACTATTTTTCGTTTGCAGGTACAAGTTTGATCATGGCACCCAAGTCCAAAGCTATTGAAATTGAAGAAAATCCTTTCCTCCCTCCTCCCGCTGATCTGAATCATATCCCCCTAGCTGACAAAGATTATTTAATTGCAGATCTGAAGTGTGAATTTGACTTCTTCGAAATACACTTCTAGCTCAAGGATGTTTTTATGGATCAAAGTGACGAGATCAGACTCTGGGAGTCCAATATTCCACTGTATATTTTTCCCCAGACATACCATTTCCCTGAATTTTCCTTGAAATTCCAAGCACACTACCTGCCTAACCAAAGGGCCATTGTTTCTTTGTCTGGAGAAACACTTTTCACCATCACCCCTGAAATGGAAAATCAAATATTGCAGATACCCAATAATGACTATGCCTCCCCCTTCTCCATTGAGATCCTGACTGAGTTGTACTAGAAGTTATCTTTCTTGCAGAGAGATCATATCTTTGAAATTTTCCTACCTGAAAATGCTCAGTTACCCAAAAATAATCCCCCATACCATTCCTTCATCTTCTCAATTAAAGGAAACCTGGTCATTTCCTCCCTATGTTTTCTACTAGGATACTATTCATACAAGTGGGTAGATGAACCTATTTTTGGTTTTCTATCCATATTCTCCACTAAATAAAAGGATACTACACAGTTTGACTATAGTCATTTTCTATCTGATAACATTCATTAATAGTTGTTCAAGTTTTCTACAAAAGGTATCTTTAGGTATTCTTCAATATTGGTGTACCTGTTCATCTT